>JARQWZ010004046.1:0-128276 GCA_033150135.1 Gobio occitaniae
ACATCTGACAAGCCAAACTATCCTTTAACAGCTCTCTCTATAAAGCATGTGCGTTTTATGCAGATCTTTGTGTCCGTTTGGATATGAATGGGCTTTACTGAATTGTGTTGTTCGGTTGTTTCAGGAGAAATACTTACAGGCCATACGAGTGTTTTCAGGACCGCTGGAAGACATTAAACTTGGTGAAGTCCACTGTTATCATTCTGCTCATATTGATTATATATGCAGTGTTGGTATAGTTTAATAAAAGAGCATTCACTTTAACCTCTTAACTGTCACCCCCCCCTTTTGGAAATGGTCAAGAAAATGCACTATCCAAACTTAAAGGGCTGTAATTCAAGAATGCTTTGGAATATAGACTACCGTTTGGTCTTGATTTAAAGAAGACCGATTATTGCTGAAGTGAAAGCAATTCAAAATATGAAAGCATGAAAAAGTTATGGAAGTTTAAATGTACTGTAAATGAAAAATACTGTAATAAACATTTTTATTGTATAAAAAATATATATTTACAAAAAATGTTTTACTCTAAAATTGCTATAAAATCAAAGCCATATGTCTGACCAAGTTGTGTTCCAAATTTGAAGTTTATATCACAAAAATTAAAGTCCCCATGAGATTTTGTTTAGGCGCTGTACCAAAAATAGCCACCGGGTGTCATCCACATTCCATTGATTGTTTTTTGATGATCAGTTTCTGTCCAAATATCACTTCCATCACAAAACAGTCACCAAATATGGACCCTTGAGACTCAGACCTTTCCGACGATATGTCAAGATTAGAAAAGATTTTGATTATAAAGTAGTTAAAATACATTTTGTAATATGAAACATGACGCCGCCCACTAGGGGGAGGAGCCCGCTTGAAGAATTTAGAATACCATTTCCATGGTAACGCAACGTCTGATTTCAAAACGGGTTTCACAGGATGAATTTTGAGTTTGTAAGCTTTCAAATGATACCTAATTTATGATAATTACTAAAATATATGATACGAAAAAAAGACGGTCAAAAAAAGAGCGCCAGGCTTCCCGCCAGTGAGACGGTGACAGTTAAGGGGTTAAAATTAATAAAGCTGACATAAAATATAAATGTCAGATGAAAAAGCTCACCTAAAACTAAGTTGATGTACTAAAATGAGATGAAAATAAAGAAAAAAGTAATACAAATGACACAAGCACATAACAGAATTACTAAAACTAAAATTAAATGATTAATAACATACACTGCCTTGCAGATCTGTAAGGTTTTTAATGAAGTCTCTTGTGCTCACCAAGGCTGCATTTATTTAATTAAAAATACAAAAAAAGTAATATTGTGAAATATTATTAAAATGTAAAATAACTGTTTACTATGTGAACACATGAATGTAATTTATATCACATAAATAAATACATACATATTACGATAGAAAAACATGATTACACTTTATTTTAAGGTGTCATTGTTACAGTGTAAATATATATTTAAGTAATATTTTAGTAACTATGTGTACTTACTATAGGGTTGTGGTTTGTTGAGGGTTAGTTGTATGTAATTATGCATAATTTACTGTTATTACTATAGTAAGTACATGTAACAAGGACACAGTAAAATAAAGGTTTATCGAAAACAGTTATTTTACATATACAGCAGTGTAAATATAATACATAATAGTATATAAATGATACTAAAATACCATCACACAGTGCCTTCTCACAGCCGAACTGATGCTGTCTGTCTGTTTTTCTGTGGTTTGCAGCGGGTCCGACCGTATACTGAAGCTCAATATAAAGACAACACCATGACCGTCAGCCAGGTTCCTCTCTTCTGTGAGTGACGCCTCATCTTTACACTGTTCTCAAGCATGAGCGTTTAAAACCCTTCACGTGTAAAGGATCCGTCTGTACTGTGTGTGTGTGTGTGTGTGTGTGTGTGTGTTTTGTGTGTGTGTGTGTGTGTGTGTGTGTGTGTGTGTGTTAGCTGAGCGTAAGGCCGAGGCCGGTGGACGTTCCCCAGGCTCTGGGCGCAGCAGCAGTCCTAACAGCAGTCAGAAGGGGGCGCTCAAGAGACTGGAAGACCAGGAGGAGTGTCCAAGTCTGAACACTGGCAGAAGATCAGCGAGTCCAGGCAAGACACACACACACACCAGTTAATGATCTGCTGGATGCATCCACCTTATTTTTATATGTAAGTGTGAGCATGGCCATTTGTGAGCACGGTGTCATCCGCTTCCAGTTATTTTCAGCTGTACTAAAACTTATTTTAACGGACTGTCATAATCATAAACACACTGGTTTGTAGTGCAAATAGTTTTTTTCTTGTTATTCTAGTTATTTACAAGGGGTGTAACGGTTCAAAATACTCACGGTTCGGTTTTTATCAAGGTTTTAGGGCCACTGTTTCGGTACGGTTCATAACTGAATAAAGTGATGAAATTTGTTTAATTTAGTTGCCCTGCAGCTGGAAGTGTGTTTGCTTACTTGTGTGTGTTTTCTTTTTGTAAACGCTGTGGGATGCGAGACTGCTGTTTTTTTTTTGGAAGAAATACCAACAATAAAGTGAAATTTAAATAAAAAAACTACACAGTTTAAAGGGGGAAGTGCCTTGGAAATTAGAATTTTATTTAAAGGGATAGTTCACCCAAAAATGAAAATTAGACCATGATTTACTCGCCCTCAAGTCATCCGAGGTGTGTATGACATTCTTCTTTCAGACGAATAAAATCTGAGTTATATTAAAAATGTTCTGGCTAATCCAAGCATTATAATGGCAGTAATAGTTCCTCTGTTTTTGAAGTCCATAAAAAATGCATCTGTCCGTCAAATAACTGCTCCACGCGGCTCTGGGGTGTTAATAAAGGCCTTCTGAAGCGAATCGATGCGTTTGTGTAAGAAAAATATCCATATTTAAAAATGTATTTCATTTTTTTCTATGGCTCTGCATCAGCAGTCCCCGCGCCATCACTTCCGGTGAATAAGGTCAAAATACTGGCGCGATCATAGATATATACATAGATTCCTCATTAGTGCCTGCGCGAATCGGTCAAATGAGGCATCTACGTATATATATCTGTGATCGTGGCAGTATTTTGACCTTATTCACCGGAAGTTATGGCGCTGGGAATACTAGATGACATTCGTCTGATAAGAGGTAAAAAAAAAAACATAAATACTGTTGGGTTTCTCGCAGAAACTGATGGTTTCGTGTCTTAAGACATCAATGTGTCGCCACGAGCCGCATGGTTTAATAAGGATTCGTATGTCTGTGTGTTTTTCCTCTCATTGCTCTCATACTCTAAAATATCCCCATTGACATGCGTTATACGACTATCACACTGCAACGGTTGAGTTAAAAATCTTCATTTGTGTTCTACTGAAGAAACAAACACACCTACATCTTGGATGCCCTGGGGGTAACAAATAAACATAAAAATTTTGTTTTTGGGTGAACTATCCCTTTAATATATATTTTATTTATTTTAATATGCATTTTATTTAGGCAAGGTGAGTTTATTTATATAGCACATTTCATACACTATGGTAATTTAAGGTGCTTTACACAGAAAGGGAATTAAAATAATCACAAAATAAAATTAAAGAAAATTAAAACAATTATAAAATGAATTAAAAGAGAATTTAAAGTATTTATAGTGTCATTTTATTGCTTTACTTAATGACATTAGTGTTAAATAATAAACGTCATTGTTTGTTGATCATTTAAAAATAATTAGTCCATTATATTGTTATTGCCTAATATAATAATAATAATAATAATAATAATAATAATAATAATGCATTGCATTTGAATTACATAATTTTTTTTGATCAAGAAAAATCTTTTAAATCAATTTTATTTTGCCCATTATATTGTTATATAATATTTTCAATAATAATAATAATAATTCAAGTGAGTAAAATAATAATTTCCATTCCATTTGAACTACATTTTTATGTACATTTCATGGAACAAGCATATATCATTTGCAAGGCTCATTTTTGCATGTCACGTGCCTCATATTCATATTTTGTGGTTGTTTTGCGGTGCACTTAAAGAGAGCAGCACTAATGTGTTTCATTTCAGAAATATGAATGTTTTGTTTTTCACAGAAGGCAAAGGAAGGATCACTAGAGATTCATCTCTCGTGGTGGCTTACGTGTGTAAGGTCAGCAGAAATAATCTGAGATGGAATACATTTATTAATAATAATAATAATATTTAAGATCATACAGTGCTCAGTAGTTTATTTTCAATGTAATGTTTCCTCAGTTACACCCCAAGAAAGGAAACTTTCTGGTACTGAAAGCTAAAGAGATGGGCCTGCCAGTGTGAGTGTCTCATATAAATATATATATATATATATATATATAATATATATATATATATATATCTCTCTATATCAGTTCAGTTGTATCACGCATGTAAACATATGACCGTTTTCTTCACCTGTAGAGGAACAGCAGCCATTGGGCCCATAATCGATGCTCTGAAAGCTGGAAAAACTGTCACACACGATGGAAAAGAGGTGATTCTTCAGCTTTCAGCCTGTTCTGCACAGATGTTTCAAAACGTTTATAGTGTGACTAGAGACGTCGCACTGTAGGATCTCGATGTTTTCCGTCTGACTGTGCAGCATGTGTTTCAGATCCGGCCCGAGGAGCTGTGCACACCGGCTGATCCTGGACCTGTGTTCATAGTGGTCGACTGTCCGTCAGAGGACTTCATTCAGCCGCTCTTCACCAATCACATTTTACAAAGGTGAATATGTCTCCTATAGAGATGCGAGGCCCACTTTCTCCATGTACATCTAATAATGTCACGTGTGTGTGTGTGTGTGTGCAGGTATCAGAGTGGCGGATCTGAGGATTCGGCGGCTCTCGTGGTTCACATGACTCCTGAGTCGGTGCTGAACACGGATCAGTACAAGAGCTGGATGGAGAGGTAGAGCCGGACTGCATTAATCTCAGGGATCTGATCGTGTGTGTGTGTGTGTGTGTGACGCGTCTGTGTGTTTCAGGTTTCCCAGCAGCACGGAGCATCTGTTGATGAACGAGCAGACGTTCACGCCTCACAACGCCCGCAGTCACAAACTCCAGACGCAGCTCAACCTCATCCATCCCGAGATCTTTCCTCAGCTCAAACTCTACAAGAGCAAAGTACGCCAACACTCACTCATGCCACATTTACCATCGTCTTAGTTAACATTCATTCTGACTTCAGACAATAATCGGTTTCAGGTGTGTTTTCTGATTTCAAATTATTCTGATTAGAATTTATTATTTTAATGTTTTTAATAATTTTTTCTCATTTAGTGTTATTAGATGCTAATTAGGGGTGTGCATTAGGGATGCCGCAATTCTCAATATAATATTGAACCGTTCGGTACGGCATTCACGGTTCAATACGCGCTTGTGAATTGCGGTTTTTCGGTTTTGCATTGAATTAATTAATTTTCTGCAAATTCTATAATTTTCCTCCATCCCAATACTGAACAACTCGACCTACATTCACATCACATGTTAGTGGTGGAGTTATACTCACAGGACACTGTAGTTATTCATAATCACGAAAGTTCATTATTTGCATGCGTTTTAAAGCCTTGGCGGCTCATTCGCGTGCGCGGTTTTAACATGCGCTTTTTCCGAGCGCGCGCACTAAACGCCTGTCAAACACGTTATTACTGGACTATCGTCTTACTGCGCTAATACTCTCAAATACACACAAGGTTAACATAAACACAGTCGGTTATGTCTAAAGAGAAAGTAAAATCGCGTGTGTCTGTATATTAGTATATACTGTATACTGTATATTAGATGCATTAGAGGTCTTAAACTGACATCAGCGCAGCCTAGTGAACACGCTGTCCTTAAAGGGACAGTTCACCTCTAAAATTGTGTCATTATTTACTCACTCTAATATTGTTTCAAACCTGTATTAATTTCTCGATGACAGAATTGTCATTTTTGAACGAACTATCCCTTTAATGTTAATACAACAACAAAAGACAAAGAGAAAATCCCTCACTGCTCTTGACTGAAGAACTTTAATACAGTAGCTTTAATAAGAATCAATGTTATTTTATAGTGAAGTCTATGTAGTGTTTTATTTTTACATTTATTCATTCAATTTCATACTTAAATGCTGCTGTACAGCTCTGAGCTGCCAGTGTAAATCTTAATATACATTTATTTTATATTCTACAATACACTAGGAATGTGTACATGTTTTTTTTTTTTAAAGTAAAGTTCTAAGTTTAAGTAAGGTTTTTCAATTCTTTTAAGTAAAATAAAGAAAGAGTATTGCAATAAAAAAGTCTTTTTTCTCCTTAACCTCTTGCTGTTCCTGTCGCCTAAGAATAGAATAACAAAAAACCGAACCGAAAACCGTGGTTAAAAACCGAGGTATGTATTGAACCGTGGACTAACTGTATTGTTGCATCCCTAGTGTGCACGAATATTTGAATATTCGATCTGTAATTAATATTCGAAAAATAAAAATGCTATTCGAATTTTACTATATTGCTTTGCTGGCCATAAATGCAATGAATCCATGATAAATCCCTCTAAAACTCGCAGTTATAACTAAATCCACTGGGTGGCGCTGTGGATCGTGTTAATAAGTTAAGTGTATTTGATCACATAATGTCCTGCCTCGCGATGTTTGGAATTACTCAGATGAACATTGAAAATTATCTTACAAAATGGAGTTACTTTTGATCAAATGAATTAATGAAATCACATCAAATCCAAACACCAGCCATCACTGCATCACGAGTGCAGGTAAGCACAGAGAGAGAGAACCACAGCTAAATGATCGAGAGACAAATGCTTCCTTTAAGTTTTGTCGAGGGTTTAAGAACAGAAAACACAAAGTGCTGTTAGAAACATCACTTAACACCGTTATCAGTGTCTCTGAACGTCTATCAGCGGGGCACGTTTCTCACCCGAGAATATCATCATCCACATGAGATTATTGTTTTTTTCAACATTATAATGTGCAACAGTATAAAAACACAATAATCATATTCTGACTCGTGTGTATATGTAGCCTATGTTCTGTATTATAACTGGCGCGCTCTGCTTTATTAGTGTTTTTTCGCTCGTGCTGCTTGAGCTTATAATGCTTTTGTTCTTTAGGCCTATATTTTTGGTTTACACACATTGTTTTGAACTGAATGACAACCTTAAGATATAACGTAAGCTTGTTGTGTATACCTAATCATAAGTTTGTTCAGAAATGGTGATGACAACTTGATGAATAAAAAAAAATTACAAAAAACAACCTCAAAATAACGTCATATTCGAATATTAATTTTTTATGAGCCCAAATATTCAAATACAATATTTCGGAAAAATGCCCATCCATGAAGCTAATTTCTAATTTAATATTGCATAAGCCCTATTCGAATGGTAATTGTTTCTCACATGGATGTCCGTAAAAAGTGATTTGCATGCCACCTCAGTGACAACTTACGGGGTCAATAACATGATTGTATGCTGTAAATAAAATGTCATATGCTTGGTATAATAAGAATAAATGCATATTTAATTTAATAATAGGAAAATAATGTCATAATTATTATTTAATTATTTAAATCTGTTTAAAAATAGGAAGATATATAGACACATTATAGTTAAAATGGTTTTCTGTCTCATTTTATTCCACATGGAAAGGAGCAGAAATAAGTTTATACAGCCTCTTGAGGTAAACATAATGCTGCGGTTATTTTAACATATATAATCGCTGCTGTAATAACGGCCCATTTCAAATGTTTACATGCGTTTCTTCTTTTTATTTTTTGAGCGGTGATGAAATATCTTGCTCTTGTAAATATTTGCCAGCATTTCAGTAATAAAAGTCTAGATCTTTAAAACGCATCCAAATCACCGCAAAGTAATTACGCTGCTCTGCAGGGGTCAAAAATGATATAAACAGTGAATTTTGAAGTGATATATTCTTGAAAACTCAGGTGTGGATTTGCACGGTGATTAAATCACCACACGACCTTAGTGTTTGTCTAAAAACAGTAGGTAATTCGGCCGGGGATCTTTACGCGGGTGGTGCCATTCTGGATTCGGATGGCAATAAAATCACTGACTAGCCCCTGACAATGATGATTACCGTCCAAATAGGGCTATAGTCTGTTACAGTTTGGTCAAATAGATCATTAACAATGTTTTTATATATAAATTAGGGCTGTAAAAAGATGAATCGCGATTAATCGCATCCAAAATAAAAGTTTGTGTTTACATAATATATGTGTGTGTGTACTCTGTTAATTATTATTTATATATAAATACACACACATTCATGTATATATTTAAGAAATATTTGCATGTATATACTGTATATACATTTATATAATCTATAATATATATAAATATAAATGTTTTATATATAAAAATTATATTTTTTTTCTTAAATATATACATGCTTGTGTGTGTATTTATATATAAATAATAATTAACAGAGTACACACACACATATATTATGTAAACACAAACTTTTATTTTGGATGCGATTAATCACGATTAATCTTTTGACAGCCCTAATATATATAAATATAAATACATTTATTTTGTTCTATTTTTATGATTTTTTTTTTTTTATGTTTTTGGTTAACAATTTATTTTTTCAATTAATACTTTTAACAATTCATATTTACTTAAATTTTTTACACACACACTTAAATAGTCTCTGTCACAGGTCAGATTCATTTAGATTTTTCATTTACAACTTTTAAATTATTTATTTTCATGTAATTTAATATTTTCTTAATGTATTTTTATTTAAATGTTTTGCATTTCCAATTAAGTAGTCTCTATATATATAAATAAATACAAATATTTTTCCAAAGTATTAATTGGATATTCCATATTTAATGCGTTGTTTTATTTAATTAAATATTTAATAGTCTCTCACAGGTCATTTAAAAAAAAAAAAATAGATTTCAATTTCAATTTTATTTATTATTTGTCAATTATTCATTATGGTGTAATTTATTATTTACGTAATGTATTTCAATATAACATTCTATTCATTCTACCTATTTTTATGTAAAAATACTTTAAAATAATGTATTTTTTGTATTAATATTATCTTTTTTTCCTGATTTAATTTCATGTTTAATGCTTTTTGTTAAAAAAAATTTTTTTTTGTCTCTGTTGGTCAGTTTGGTTGGATTTCAATTATTGGCAGTAGAAACTTTTCAACAAATTATTTGTCGTGTTTTTTGTGATTTATTATACATAATATACATTTATATATGTGATGTATTTTTGTACTTCAATATAGTTTTTTCTGATTTAATGGGTTATTTTTTGTAATGTCTTTTTCTAATTTAATATACTATTTTAGTGCATTTTTCTATTTTTATCCAATGTGACTTTTTTGTGAATTTTTTTGTCTCTGTTAGGAGCCGCAGGCGTCTCTAAACGTCCCCAACGTCCGAGCCGAGTGTCTGCTCAAGTTTCAGCTTCGGCCCAAACTAGAGTGGCAAAGGTCAGTTCAGGTCATTGATTGACAGTGTGTCACACAGCTGAACTAGTTTTTGTGGTCCTCATATACCACAAATACTGTGTGTGTCTGCAGAGATGCCATCCTGTCCTGCGACTCTGAGGAGTTTGTGAAGGAAGCAGCCGGAGTGCCAAACTTTCTGGATGAAGTTGAGGAATGCAGAAAGTTCCAGGCGGCTGCGTCTGTCTCCACATCTGGTGAGCTTTCTACCGAATCTGTGAGAGCGAGAAGGAAGGATGAAAGTATTGAATTAGAAGAGCAGAAAGACAAGAACACGTCCACAGCTTGACATTTAATTTCCTCAGAGTAAAACTTTCTCCACTCCTCACTTTCACTCTCTCCTGTATCACACGCCTCAGATCGTGCCAGAGTAAATGGGTTTGTTCTGATAAAATGGACCTCTTCTATATGAACTATAACTAAAACACTTTTTTTAGGCTCTTATTGTGGGTGTGTGGGCTGATTTAATTCTGTATTCATTTGATTATCGTGTTTGTTTGTCTTCTGTGAAGGTGAGAAGTTTCCTGAGATCGTGTTTTTGGGCACCGGCTCGTCTCTGCCGATGAAGATCAGAAACGTCAGTGGCACTTTAGTGAACATCAGGTAATACTTAAAATGTTCAATTAATTTATTGGGATGTTTCAAATATTAAACATTACAAGGGTTTTTCCTGGGTCAAAAATGGTCTTCGGTGGTGGCTGACAGACATGGTCATCCATGCACACACACACACACACACACACACACACACACACACACACACACACACACAGTAAAAAAGTCCCCTACCCAAGTGATCTGCAAGCGCAATACTGACAGTATTTTTTAAGCAAATTAAAAGAAAGTTTGTCATTTTTGCTTATCTTATTTTAATACCTTGATGTTTTTATTCCTCATTTTTACACTATTTACAGATAATTGTTTTGGTATATGATCATATAAAAATTAAAAAGTAGTATTAAAAAAATGAACAAATAGCCTAATTTTCTAAATTTCCTAAAATTATCAGCTAGCTAATAATAACATTGTTCTGGGTTCACCTCTCTCCAGTCTAAACTAAATGATTTTAGGCTATTTATTTTACTACACATTGTGAACATAAATAAGCTGAAAGACTGTGGATAATTCAAACTAACTCTTACACCCACAATTGCTAAATTGCTTAAGCACACTTGTGTTCTCATTTCAGACGTCTTCTGAGTAAATGATTAAACTGATTCGTGAGTTCAGTGTTGGACAGATCAGTTGTTCTAACCAGTCGTTAAAATGACTCTGTTCAAAGGAGTCATTGGTTCGCGAATCGGACATTAGCAGATGCGTTGTGTGCGAATCCCGTCTGTTAGAACATCGCGAAAGATTTGTCAACACACAGAAAACACTTCATAACCAGATGTTTCCCGTTTATTGAAAGTATGGTTTATGTCAGCTGGTCAGAAAAGAGTCACAATTTTTTGAGCGCAATTCACACCCAGCGGTAATTAAAGGAAAACATCGTCTGATAGCGCCACGTGCAACATGGATTCGGTCTTCCGGCCTTTTGATTTTGATTAACGTAATAAGTGAAATATTAGAAAGCTAAGAATGCTTATTTTGAAGACGGAGAGAGGGAGGAGCTCTCTGATCGTTCTCTCTGTCACTCAGTTAACGCAAGTGCAGCAGTCATCTGTTCTACATCACTCATAAATCACAATAACTGATCAAATAAGGCTTTGGCGGGACAAAAATTTGGTTTGGCGGCCGCCAAAAAATTTTCAATGTAGGAAAAACCCTGAACATATCACTAGCTAGCTAAATATAATACTTCTTAACTGTGGTAAAATCACAGTAACACATAGTCTTGTGTGTTTTATTGCTATAATGTAGTTCAGCGAACTTGATTTTAATGCAGTGGTGTGTCTGATCATCTCTCTGTTCCTCAGCCCGTCTCAGTCGCTGCTGTTGGATTGTGGCGAGGGAACGTTCGGTCAGTTGTGTCGTCATTATGGCAATGACGTGGACGAGATGCTCTCCAAACTCTCCACCATCTTTGTGTCGCACCTGCACGCAGATCATCACACGGTGAGACCGTCACAAACAAGCTTAAGTTACAGTCAGCTGTTGAGGTTAAAACATAAACCATGTATTTTGCCATAAAATATCCTGCTTATTATATGGAAACTTACCAAATGATGAAATAAATGATCAGTTATACAACTGTAGAATCCCAGAGCCGTCAGAATCATAGAGAGCTGAGAGATAGATGTATAAAAAGTATGAATAGTATATTAAATAATAATCGAGTGTTTCTAGAATGCCATTTATCACTCTGCTGACATTGCTGTATGTTTTGTCGTTCACACAGGGTTTGATTCATTTATTATTGGAGCGAGAGAGAGCTCTGGTATGTCATTTTTTTTTTTTCTGAGAGTCAGTATTAGGGCTGGGCGGTATGATCAAAAAATTATATCACGGTATTTTTCAAAATTATATCGGTTTCGCGGTATATGACAGTATTTTTTCCCCTATGCATGACCGGGTGTTAATCACATTTTCTACTGAGAGGAAATACTGCAGTTGATTGACTAGAATGCCCTGTTTTACTGTCATGGCGAGTGAATATTGTAGAAAAACTCCACACTAGAGTTAATACAGGTTTGCAAAGCCCCACAAAATGATGCTGTGCGGGGACAACAACCAATAAAACACAGACCTGCAACACTCATTACACACACATGAATATTAAAATATGACCATGGAGAGAAAAAAAGTTGAGGGTACCTTAAGCATTTTAAAAATCTAACCCTATATAACAACAAACTGACAAAACGAGAGAGAAACGCAAGAACATTTTAAAGATATTTTAAATACATTTAAGAGTCTACAGTCTCTGAACAAACGACACACGCCAGTTTAAAGCCTTGAACACACCAAGCCGACGGTCGGCCGTTGGGCAGTTTTCGTTCGTCGGCCAACTAAGTTTTCTCTGTGTGTTCCGCACCGTCGGCTGACATTGGTCCTCGTCGGCTATTTTTCAGCCTATTCGACATGTTAAATCGGCATCGGCACTTGTCGGGCCATCTGATCGTTCTGATTGGCTGTTCTGCTAGCGAACCAGTGCACGAGGAAAAAAAACAACTGACTGTCTGTGGTGAGCGAGATTATGAGGTGCTTTTGTTTATATAGGGTATACGGGGTAAGTCTTCCGGTTTCCTGCCTTGAATAACGAAAACAGATACTGCCACCAGCTGGTACGGAAAGCAATTTCCTCTTATGCTGCGTTCACACCAAACGCGAATAGAGCGTCAGGAGCGAGTGATTTCCATGTTAAGTCAATGGAAAGGCGCGTTGACGTGCGTCTGGAGGTCCTGCGGCGCGATAAACGCGATTCCACCTCATTCGAGCGTCCAGTTCTCGCGAATGACGCGAATTGGACGCAAATTGAGCGTCTTGTGCGATACATGCGTTATGTGCGAGTGGTGCTTTGTGTGCATTCACGCGTTTGAAGCGAATTCGTGTCTGACGCCCGAGTGGAAAAATCTGAATCTTGGTGTCATTTCGCGCCGCGTTAACCAATCAGGAGCCTGCTCGCTGCTGTCACATGGTAAAGTGACGTGATGAGAAACCCTGCATAAATTAAAAATACTACTATTGTGTCACAAAATGTAGTTTTAAGACTTTTCCAGGTGGAAATGTAGTTGTTTAAAGCTCAAATCTGTGCTTTATTTATAAAGAGAGCGCCTATTTTTATTTTTTTTTAATAATCTTGTGTTTTTGGAGTTGTGAGATCCAGGTGATCAGCGGTGCTCAGCGCTCATTAACCCCGGCGAGAGCAGCCTTTCCTCGGCCAGTCCTTCTGACGTTTGATGTCCTGTAGTGGTTCGTCTTGTGTGGATCTAACGGCCGATCTTTGGTGTCATGAATCTGTAATTTGTTGTCTGCCAAATCGTTTTGACTGAGGGCAAAGAGAAGTTTCATAACTTTATTTTTTAAGGATATTTAAATATACATGCAGTGAAGATAATGTAGAAGTTGCTTGGACCACATTTGTGTGACTATTAATGTTTAATATATATATTTAATGAAAATGAAAAGAGGCAGAGTAGTGTTTTATGACATATTTCTCCGGGAGCGCCTTGAACGCGCATCTATTTAGCTTCAAACTCTCGATTTATTTGCGCGTCCAATTCACCGCGAATGGATTCAAAATGTTCAAGCGTCCAACTAGACGCGGTAGACGCGATTTTGACGCTCTATTCGCGTTTGGTGTGAACGCAGCATTGCGCAGAACAGACGTGCTACTTGGCCGTTGGACGTAGTTGGTTGGCGTCGGTTTGTTGTGTTCCTTGCTTCACACAGAAAGAATAAAGGCGTACTCTTTTTTTTTTTTTTTGCCCATTCTTTGAATTGTCAGTCTATTAAGAAACATCGTTCTCTTCGGTGTATCAGAATAATCCATTGTGTCATCGCGGTTGTGATCAGACGTACAGCTGTATCCGTGTCCTTATTTGCACATAGGCTATTTCATTTGAAGAAGACGTGATGAAATATGTACACATACACGGTGCTGGTACATGTTTAGAGCACTAGAGGATATGAAATATGTCCATACAAAACTTAAACACGCTCGCTCCGATCTGTATCTGATCCATGTGGTGAGAGTTAATCTCAACCGCTCTCATGCGCGTGCCTCGTGTTGTTTGAATTCTCCGTTGTAATGTGATCTCAGCTGTGTCCTCACTACAGTTTAACAGTGAAACGACACCCCTCTCAAACAGTGTCGCTGTGCTGCGTTTCAGAACGTTGTTTAAAGCTACACTGTGTAACTTTTTTAGTTTATTCTTAGCTAAAAACACTTAGTTCTTTCAAAAATATATGTGCTCATTAATGTATATTTACTTCGTTCAAGTAATAAAGCATTCTCGTAAGTTTATAATATGCCATTGAAAATGCATATGGGTGAGGGGTTCGAATGTGGGTCGCCATGTTGCCCCTCCATCTTGAAAGTACATCAGCCAAAGAGGGACATACCCGTAAATTCAAGCTTTGCCTTTCGCGTTTTAACACTCGATGGCACCGTGTCGAATGTGGACGAGGTCGAACTGGAAGCCGTGTTAATCTTGGACTAAAGCGGCCACCGTAGGAGTTAAAACGAAATCGGAATTGAGAGAAACTAAAATTCACTGGATGGTCATATACCTTTTCACCACTAGATGGGGGAAAATATCACACAGTTTAGCTTTAAGTGACATATACCAGTATTGCAGTATAATCAAAATTCATGTCATAACAAAAAAAAATACCGGTATTCGGTATGAACCGGTATACCGCCCAGCTCTAGTCAGTGTTATTTTGTACTTGTGTGTATGGATCATTTCCCGTTTACGTCATCTTCTGTGTTGCAGACGAGTCTTGGTAAAGCGTTCAGTCCCGTGTTCCTGATCGCACCCGTACAGATCATGACGTGGCTGAACCAGTACCACGACCACTGCCAGCAGATACTCAGCCAGATCAAGTACGAGAGAAAACTACCACTCTCTTATTTTATCTCTGTCTGTCTTTCTGTACGAGCGTCTATGATTCTCACTATTGACAGTAAATACATTATCATTTGTAAAAAAAAATGTATATCAACGTAAACAATGATGTTGCTTATCGCTTCTGTTTTTGATTTTTCCAGTATTATCCCATCAAAGTTTTTGTGTGACGGTGCCGAGATCCCCAAAGTCAAGACCAAATCCTTCATTCAGACCGTCCTGAAGAAGAATGACCTGGTCAAGGTCTGTATAGACTGATAATCTAAAAAATTGTTGTGTAACGATACCCTCATGTCACGATTCGATACACATCACGATACTGAACTCACAATACGATACTATTTCGATACTCCAAGACATATGGTAAAAACTGTTGATTAAAATGCTAAATCTGGTATTAAGTTGGGATGGAAATGAATTGAACTTGGTGCTGGTATGCGCCGGACAATACACAGGACACTAGAATAAGAATATTAATGATTCTGAAGCTGAAAATACAGAATTATTTTAGACAAATATTATACTCTATGGTTTTGATATTGGCCATAATACCAGTACAACAGTATTTTATTCATCCTTGCAATTTTAATTTTGCTCTGATGCTAGTCTTTAACGTTTATTGAAAGCCATCACATTATAGTATACATTATAATATTTTAATTTATATATTTACATTAATTTATATATATATATATATATATATATATATATATATATAAATATAAACATTGTGCAGGCACTGGTAATGACAAACTGAAACTGATTTATCACTAGGCATGTGCCGGTATCAAATTTTCATGTTGCGATTAATTGCTGAAGCTTTTATCACGGTATACGGTATTATCACGATATTTTAAAAAAAGTTGCAAAAAAAGTGTTGTCATACTATAACAGGTTTTAAAACTTTCTTATAACAAAAGAACCAAACATTTAAATACAATAAAGCAATACACAAAAATGTATAAAGTAAACAAATATTTGAAACAGATTAAAGTTCTAAAGAATTATAAAGAACAATAGGTAACACTTTACAATAATGTCTCGCCAGTTAATGCATTAACATTAACAAAGAGCGAATAGCTACATTTTTACAGAAGTTATTCTTCTTTGATAATGTTAGTTTAAAAAAGCAACTGTTAGTGTAAGCTCAGGTCCATTAAATAATACAGTTACAACTTTTGATTTTAATAATGTGTTATTAAATGCTGAAATGTACATTTAACTAAGATTAATACATGCTTTAGAAGTATTTTTCATTGTCAGTTTGTTAATGAATGAACTAATGTTAAATAATGGAGCCATATTGTAAAGTGTGTGATTGAACAACAGTCAGAACATATTCAAACAATATCTAGGGCATGTAATTTAAAACTTCAAAAAAAAAATTAAGTTTGAAAATGACTTTAAGTCTTTAAGTATTAGGTTATGTGATGACGAGCACCGGATTGTGGTTACTGGGGAAACGGTGCCCACGATAACAATATTGTGTATGTTCATTATTGCGGTATATCGTATTACCGTTTACCGGCACATGTCTAGTTATCACTGACTTGTCAAGTGTTTTATCTTTCTTGACTTATGAACTTACCGAGGTAACATTTATTGTTAATTATTGAATTATTGAGTTAAGATGTAGCACAGCTGCCTGAGTTTATGATACACGCTTACAGAAAGAAATTACATTTCTCCAAAGTCACATGGCAATATCTGAAAAGAGGAATGACATTAAAATTGGGAATAATTAGATTAAGATGGATTTTGATTCTGATTGATAATCAATAATTTTGTCCATTAGTCACTGATGTATTCATTACACTTGATTTTGACACTTGTTTTAGTGGAGAATTAAACAGTTTCATGACCTAAAGCAAATTAACAATCTATATTAATATTAGATTAAAGAAATGAATCTGTTTTACAGATCTGACCTTTAAGAAGATGTTGTATGTGTTTGGATCAGTTGGTGTTGTTTTACTGAACTCTGTTGCACTGGTGACTGAACTGATACTGAAAACAGGTGAGTCAACACTTTACAAATGTTTCATGCTGTTAGTTTTAAAAATATATCATGGAGATGAATTTAAACATGACTAATATTTTAATATAATCTTCAGTTAATGGTGAGCGTGCAGTTGGAGATCTGAGAGTCGTCGTCTTCTCCTCTGAAAGCCTCTTTGCTTTTTCTCTGATGATTTTGCTCCTATTTGGACCCTGTAAGTACAACTGGAATTATTATTATATTTTATTACAAATCATCAAAATGTGTTTAATACTCTTTTATTCATTTAGGCTGGTCATTGTGTGTTTTGGTGTGTTCCGTTCTTAATAAAGATTTTAAACTTAATTCATTCAGCCCTTTGTTTGTTTGTTTGTTAAATTCAGGAATCAGAAATTTTTTCATTGATGACTTTTATTAAAATATCTTTTCTTCCACTGCTTTTAACACACAGGGATTTCTGACATGAAGTGTTGGCAGTGTTTTCAGGTTAGTATTGTTGATTAGAGATTCACAATCAACCTGACATTTACTTCATATATTTTAACGTGATCAAACACACATTGACTCACGTCTTAAACAGAAAGCAGTGAAGACTGATGACATTCCAGTCACTGGATTGAACCAGAACCAACAGTCTCTGGTCAATATCTTTTAGATGGTTTATTGAGTACAGATTTAATAATTGACCTAAAATAAAAGGCTCTTTTCTTCAACAACCGTCCTAAATAAATAGATTAAAACATGTGTCTTCTCCTGATCCCAGAATGCAGCAGCGTCTGATGAAGCTTCAGCCGATGGATCGAACCAGAACCAGAACACAGCAGAATCACATGAAATGAATATTTACTGAATCAAGATCAGGAGGCTGGAAGGAGTGACATGATGGAGGACAATCAGCCGGATTCAGTGGAATCACAAACATAATCAACAATCAGGGAAAAAGACATTATGAGTATTTGCTCAAATAATTGTGGCATAACTTTTTTATTCATATAATGGTTATTTGCTTTTAAAACTGATTAGCTGTAAATCAACAATCCAAATGAAACCAAGAGAAACAAAACCTGTGCAATAAGAAACAAGCAGCTGCAGTGACCTGACGGATCAGAGACACTGAGACTGAAAAGTTAAAGCATTAGGACATATATAATGTCATTTACATTTAGTTTATAATTCAGGAGATTCAGCAAACAAGAACTGGAGAGTCCATTTGGCAGTGTTTAATGCTTTAAACTCATGCTGATCATCTCATATTATTAGTCCATTCAGAGACAAACAGCAGGGAAGACACTGAAACTCACGTCTTTATTTACTGAATATATTGTCTTTTCACACTTATATTTTATATTTCATACAGAGTATTTTTTGTCTCTTGTATTTTTACGGCATAACACTGTGCTTTATTTCTATAAATAAATGAATAAAAAAAATGTAAATAACTGTGATTTTTGACTTATTTTACTTCCGTCCACTAGATGTCAGCGTCTCAGCTGGATTCATGAATAACTTCTTCACTTTCTCACCTGTTGTTTGTTGACAGCAAATCAAAAAGCTCAATCCAGCTGGAACAGCATAACCTGCAGAAATAAACAAGAAACAATATCAGAACACAAACATGTTATAGAGCAGCAGAAATGTTTCTTTTTAATGTGAAAGTCAAGCCTTACCATCCACAAAGCAGCATCTGGATCATTTATCTGAAGATAAACAAATATGCGGTTAAAGGTGCTCTATGTAAAAAAAAAACAACAACAGTAAAATATCCAAAAACCACTAGGCCAGTGTTATACATTTTGTTCAGTTGAGTACTTACAACATTATGACACAGATGTCAAATGTGTCCAACTATTTGTAAATCATGAGAAATTGCTCTTTTACCCGAGAAACCGGGACGTGTGAGGGCGTGGCCTGTCGATGACGTCATATCTGAGTTCCCCTCGGTTTCTGGTTTTATTTTGCAGGAACGCTTTACTCTCACTGCAGTGTGAACAAGTGTAATAGCAGCCGCTGAGAGAACACACAGAGTAACGTCATCACATCATTAACACACTCACATGTGTCTAATATAATCAACAGAGCTGCGTTACCTCACACTCATGACCGGCAACTGTGTCATAATAAAAGTCCCTCCGGTGACTGTCATAATAAAAGTCCCTCCCGTGACTGTGTCATAATAAAAGTCCCGCTGCTCGCGAGGCGTGTGTTGTGTTCATCTCATTAACAATCGCTCCAGCGGTTCCTCAGCTCCACAACACTCGGTCCTGCTCTGCTTTTCTACAGTAACGTTAATAATCACATCCATCAACATGATTTCTGCCCGAGTCCTATCCCGATTCTTTCCCACCGGCTGTGAGGTGAAGACCACATGTCCGAAGATTCTGCGCTCAAACTTGGCGTCATCAAACTACGCCTTTTTTTTAACAGGCGACCTCTAGTGGACGGAAAAGTTACATAGTGCAGCTTTATTTAACAATAATCACCTCTTATGTACATTCACTGTATGTAAATCTAACAGTAACATTTACCTGCACGTAAGTCACCAGCGAGAAAAACACTGACATTAATAAATTACAGACTCTCCAGATGATCTGAGAAAACGAGACAGTGATATTGTTGGTCATTTGGACTCTTGTGCATTTATTAAAATTAGTTTATTAATATCTCTCTGCACTACTGAACTCTACAACTGTACGGTTTTCCGGATATGACGACTGCGGGATGAAGCACTATGAGAACAAAGTTTACGACACTTTTGTGCTCATGGTCCATTTAGATTCGCAATCAAACAAACAACAAATACATGTTTAATAAATACATTTTATATATATATATATATATATATATATATATATATATATATATATATATATATATATATATATATAAATAATCAAAAATAGGGTGAATTCAGGGTGATTGGGACACTTTTTCCAAGTCATCTCAATGGCAAAAAGTGCCCTAATCACCCTGATTTCACCCTATTTTTGATTATTTTTAATCAGCTGAGAATAAATGATGCAGGCTACACACTTATTATAACCTAAATCATGAATCTGAGGAAGTGCTTTTGTTTAAAATATCTTCTTTTGTGACCAGCAAAGGAAAGAAACAGTAATTGATGACAGAATTTTAATTTTTGGTGAACTATCCCTTTAAGAAACCAATTTCAGGGTTTTTCACGTATTATCTAAACAATTTTCCCAATATAATGAAAGCATAGTTAAAATTATCAAAAAAGTGCAAAAAAATAATTTTGTAAAATTACAGCGACAAAAAATGTACAATAGTCTGACAAAAGTTACACATAATATCATATTTAAACAGGATTATCTATTAGCAGTGTAAAATATGTCAACTAATTAAAAAAAAACACTTTGAATTGTATTATATTACAGTCATATGAATATGAATATATTAATAAAACGTTTTTTTTAAAGCTTTTTTTTTCGGAGGTTTTTTTTTTTTTTTTACATAAATACCTTCTGAAAGTTAACACTCTGGTAAGGTTCTATCTTCCATACGCTTTAATAATTACATTGTTATTAGAAATAATGAAATGTGATGTCTCGTAAATGTATTAAATTAGGGGTTTTCAAACTTTTTGTGTGTGTGGACCACTAGTTGTAATCAAGAAATTTCGCGGACCATCTCATAATACACATAAAAATATATGTCTACACACAGACCTGAAGTAATCCGCACCTCTAAATATAAATAATATAAATATAAATATATAGGCTTACTAGCACTAAAACTATAACTGGTCATCACATCAGTACAACAGGCTTGTTAAAAGAAAGTTTACTGTATACCACGGCTGCCACATATTTATTTTATTTATTTACTCAAGTGCATAATCAGGTTCATATAAACAACGGGCTTATTTTGCAATGGAGTATGAAATCTTTACAGTAATAAGAACACTTGGATATAGTCAACATTTCAAAACCTTTGGCAAATTTAGGGGATTATTAGAGTTATTATTTAAAGTTTACAAGTCCTCAAAAAGTGAGGCACTGAACTTGAACGTCATGGCCGAGCGCCAATAGCCTATTTTAGCAATCACACAATAACTTGACAATTTAATTTAAATTTTATATCAATATCGGCCTACATATTATTTTTACTTTTTATTTTTATGGGAATTTCCTGGTAAAATGAAGGTAAAAAGGTTTTCACGGACCACCTGCAGTATCCTCACGGACCACAGTTTGGTAATGGCTGTATTAAATAATCCAGTAGTTTTTCGGCATGTTGAAAAACTCGATTACCCATGATTCCACGGAGACAGCGAGTCCCGCCGGAAGCACTGTTCGCGCGTCACTGGTCAGAATCATGAAGCGCATCTGAAGGGCCACTTTTACAGAATATGATTTTGCGTGTATCTGCACTAAAGTAAGTCAGGTAAACTCACACTGATAAACACACGCGTGGCGAAACAAATAAAGCTGTGACGTGTTTAGTGTGGCTGTTGTTGTTGTTGTTGTTGTTGTTTTACGCTGCAGTCGCGCATGCGCAGCACTAGAGGGCGCACTCCCGCTGCTGTATGATCATTGATAATAAGCTTATAAACTATTAATAAAGTTAATTAAATATACTTTAAAATGATACATAAAGTTTATCCAGTTTTTAAAAAGATATCTTTCTGAATGTTGTGTATTTTGTAAAATGGATACTGAAACTATTTTGCATCTGTTTTTTAAATGTATGTATGTTAAATTATTTTTGGATTAATGTAGAATATTTATTTAATATGTTAAGTAGAACCAAAATTAACTTCTGATTCAACGAGGCTGTGAATATTAATTATTTTAAATTTGTTTTTTAAATTATTTTAATAATATAAAGTGCAGGAATATATGCTCGCCTTTAAATTACACACAATCTATTTCTATATAATATAATACAAATATTAGAATATCACATTATTTTTTGAACATTAACTGAAAAAGACAAAACATAGAGTAAATCATCTTAATAAAAAATTGCATGTTATACATGTGAGTTATTAATCACATTACATATTTAAGGCTTTGTTTGTTTTTTTCTTCTGTTGATAAATAAAAAAGTAATATGAATATATATATATATATATATATTTATTTTTTATTTTTATTTTTATTGCAAGACAAAATTTTACAAAAAATTATAAAGATAATATAACATAAAAGTAACAAACACTAGGGGGAAGCTTTAAACAAGACCTACAAAAAGACATTGAAAAGTTTGCAAACTTTTAACATTTTAACTGCTTTTTGCTTGATAGAAAATTGGATTGATTCAATAAAATGCTCCATTTCTTTCTTGAATGATATAAAACAGAGTTTTTTACATGAAAATTTACATTTGTGAACATGGAATTTTGCCATTAAAAGAATAAAATGTATTATATAGAGTGCGCTTGTCTTTATAGTTCTCCAAAAGCCCAAATAATAAATGTCTCCAGAATAACACAAATTTGTTATCAATGTTCTTTGTGATAAAATCACAAACATTTTGCCAAAACTGTCTCACATATGGGCAGTGCCAAAATAAATGAACCACAGTTTCAGGGCTACTGTCACAAAAAGTGCAATTACAATCAATATCACCTTTAAATTTTACAAAGTAATGTTTCACTGGGTAAATCATATAATGTTAAATGATACCTCTTTGACTTTGTAATTAAATATTGATTAGGTATAAGCCAGACCTTTTTCCATACAATAGAGTCTATAAAGCGATTCCAAATATGAATATATATGTAGCCTATATATATATATATATATATATATATATATATATATATATATATATATATATATATATATATATATATATATATATATATATATATATATATATATATATATATATATATATATATATATCAGGGGCGAGGCTACATAAGGGCCAGGGTGGCACTGGCCCACTCAGATTGACGGCTGGCCCACCCAATCAGAACAGACAACAACAACAAAAAAAATTGGGATAGCAGAAAAGAATATGCCTATGTCACCACACTAATAACTTAAACACGTACAAACAATTTTAATTAAAAAATAATTATTGTAGAGCGAAAACATTTTCAGAACACTTCGTGGTCACAAAGAGCAGTGTTTCCCCTACAATGTATTCACAGCGCCGCTGCAAAATCTTCACATGATCATTCACTTACACAGTGTAAAAGAGAGCGAGAGATTGATGATTGCCAGAGAACTAAACAAAAATGTAGTCTGCTTACACTTTAGGGCGGTGATATTAATCTTATTTAAGCTTTATTTTTATTTTCCCCAAGGATTATGAAAAGAAGATATGAGGTAAAACTATTATAAAATATACCCGCGTTCCGTCTAGCGCAACTTCCTTCCCTTCACAGCGCGCGCTGTCATATCTCCCCAAACATGCATTAAACGTCAGATTCAGCACTCACAATCCGTGATTGGTGTCAAATGCTCTCTCCACTATGGCTAAATTGCAGGACGTGTTTGATAAAATTAAAAGAACAATAATCCGCGCAATAGACGCCGTTTCCAAGTTCAAGGCGGGGGTATGTGTGTGTGTGTGTGTGTGTGTGCGCGCGCGCACGCTGCGAACCGGACCGACTTGCGCTACTAAACCATCAAATACACAACAAATAGCCTATATCTCAAAATGACCGGCATGGAGAGTATTCACTTAAACACAAATTTATCTTAAATGGCCGTAAATAGTTGGGAGAAATCAATGGGAGAATGATATGATTAGATCTCCATTTTGGTCTTAAAGGGGAAGCATCTAATAAACCTGCTGACGATTGAGCCATTAATGTGAATCAAACAACAAAAGGCAAAGAGAAAATTACTTGCAGCTCTTGTATGTTATGTGGTGCTCTTTTCTTTTTTATATTCTTTGATTAATAAAAAGTTACAAAGAACATTGTGTAATAATATTTCACAATATTTTAGGTTACTGTTTTTTTCTGTATTTTTGATTAAATAAATGCAGGCTTGATAAGCATATGAGACTTTTAGCAAAAACATAAAATAGTATCCAAACTTTACACACACACAAAACTTTTTTTTTTTTTTTTTACATTTGAGCCCCTGCCCCTTAGGAACTTCTGCACATCCCTGGAGGTTAGTGAAGTAAAATAGGCTATGTAAGCTAGTCACCTTTTAAACTAATGAAAAGTTTCATTTGGATTTTAATGTTCAAAATGTCAATTTCTATCCACAAAACTTGCCAGAAGTCATGGTTTAAGATGTTATTTTAAAAAAAATTATTCCAGAGGTGCATGCCCCCAGACCCCCCCACGCACGACTTGGTAACAGCCGCCGGCACGTAACAGCACCGCTGCTGGAAAAATGTATAGGGGAAACACTGCAAAGAGAGTGAAGATGCTTTGAACCGAGGCAACTTTTTAGAACTGCTCAAGTTAATTTCCAAATATGATCCCCAGATAAGGGCCCGACTTGAGGAGATGCCTAAAAATTTTATTTTATTAGAAATACATTGATGTTCTATTAGTGTCATATATATTGCATTAGCTTTATCATTTTATAAAATAGATTACTTCAAATTCTCACAGGTTAAGCTGCAAATACATGTTTGACAACAGTTATACTGAGTTGCATTAGTTGACAAGAACTGGTTATTCCATTTTAAAATGATCCCAATTACTGAACACTGTTGTCTTGTTACAGTGGTCATATAGCAGCACAATATCTATATTTGTCTTCCTTGCAATAGGCTTTGTAGCTGCTTGTTATAAATTAATTTTGTACATGAATTTGTTGGCAAAAAATAAATCATATATAGCTTATATTTACTGTCAAGTGATTTTATCCCCTATTGTTAAATTTGTGTAATTTGAGAGTATTGAGGTCCACCCTATTCCACCAAGGTCCACTCAGTTAAACATTTCTGGCCTCGCCACTGATATATATAGCCTATATATATATATATATATATTTATTTTTTTGTTGAATACAAAATTATATAAACAACAAAGGCAAATATACATTTAACAAGAGTAGTCAGAGATTACAGCCTCAAACACAGTATAACTAATACATTATTCAAAAAGGACAAAGAAAATAAATAAAGTTTTGAGATCATAATTTACATGAACTTAAATAGAAGCCAGAAAAATAAAAGATAAATAAACAAACGTATAATCATAATAAATCAAATGATGCCAAAAGATAAAGCAGTTTCATAGCATTCTGACCTCTCATCTTATTAAGGGCTTTGGAAAAACATTGTAAGTCATTTTTAAATATAATAAGTAGTGTGTGTGTGTGTGTGTGGGGGGGGGGGGCGGTTTCGTTATTTACCAAAAAAGAGTTAACACAGCAGTTTTTGGGTACTCCACATAAAATATGATGTAGGCCTAAAGAAAAAACAAAACAACCACCTCTTTATTATAAATATGAATATATAAAATATGTACGTCTGCACGTCTAGACGTCACAGTCACGCGCCGGAAGCGCGTCCAGCATCAACACACACACACACACAAGCTGTGTCCCAATTCGGGGGCTGCATCCTTCAAAGGCCGCATTTGAAGGCCGATTGCGTCACCGCAGCGCGACGAAGGCTGTCTCAATTCGACGGAGCCTTCAAATGCAGCCTGCCGTCCGTGTTGCCAAGTCCCCGTTTTTTTCAGCCGAATTAGGCTACTTTTAAGATGTTGCCGCGGGTGAAAAATTATTTCCGCGGGTTTGGTTCTACCCCATAAGTACGATTTCGCCGCTCCAACACCCCCAAACGTACAACTGCAGTGGAGAATTCGGCCGCTCGATGGAGAAAATCGCATTGGGAGTTTTGGACTACTTTTGTTGCAGAGACCTGGCAACCCAACCCACCGTCCTTCACCCCGGCCGCGAAGGATAGAACCAACCAGAACAAGTGGATCCTTCGCAGTGTATTCCATGTACATGTAAGTAGCCTGTTGTTTTAATTTACTAAAATAACCAACGAAACGTTTTAAGAGCCGGTGGTCTTTATTTCTGTGTTACCACGGCACAGCTTTATTCGTTAGGTGATTCGTTAGGTAATATTTCGTTTTGTTTTATGGATCAAGTTACTTTTAGCAGCTTTTTTTTAAAATGAGGGCAGCAAATGAGTATTTATTTACCAGGCCGGAAAAATCGAGAATATAGAATTTGAGCATCTATAAATATGATTTCTGGAGTATTTTGTATGTTTGTAGGCTACTGATGCATCATATTTTTTAATTTTCTTAAGATTGCACCCCTGCCTTGCAGGTAAAAAAAAAAACTTATTACAACTTAAAAAATAAATAAAAAGTATGCAAGTTAATAGACACATCTTTACTGAAATGTATTGTGCTGTTGTGTTTGTTGTTGACAGACATGTTTATTTTCTCTGTTTTAGGATTGAAAGTGTCCTGGGACAGGTGAGGGAGTGGGGAACTTGGCCATGGTTTGTCTTCATGAATGAGGTGTTGGGACAACCCCACTGTCCTCATTGCCTCCATCCCTGAGGACACACCAGGGCCAAGTTCAGCAGTGGATGACCAAGATGAGGAGCAACTCCAGCCAAGAGGAGACGAGACGAGAGGATGAGCTGATGGAGAGACTGAGGGAGGACAGGAAGTTTCAGCGGGACACAGAGGAGAGCAGGGAGAGAATGGACTGATTGTTTTCTCTTCTAGAGAGATTGTTGAGAACTAAAATTTTGGTTTTGTAAATTAAAATGTGTAAATGAAATATTACCGTTCTACACATTATTTTTGTTATGCAAGTTATAATTTGTAAATAAAATAAATAATTCTGTACATTTATTTTTGTCATGTCAAATAATTTGTAAATGAAAAAATAAATTGTTCTATACATTTTTATTTACAGTACTTTTTACAACTATTTACATAAGTTACGTTTAAGATTAGAAAAACGAAATAAATTTTAAAATTAACAGTACATAAAACAGATGGAAGAAAATGTTTTTATGTAGTCTTTTATTGAGCTGGGCTTTATTGACCCTGGTGAAGCCTTTCTGGGTCAGCGGGACATCATCTGGGATCAGTGCATATTTCCACTGTCTACCAACAGGTTTGCAGTGCTGACTTATTCGACGGCTGCCATGTCACTAAGATGTTTTCAGAAAGAGGGAAGAATAAATTAAATTAACTCACATCCTCAAAGCAAACAACTAAATATTTTAACATGCATAACTGTTCTATGAGCTGAATTCTGCAGGACAGTGGTCCTCCAAGACCAACTGTGCCTATCCCTGATCTATAAGACGTATTTCTAGTGTATTTTATTTTATTAGATTTTTTTTTAAATGATAACTAATATCAAAATGTAATATCCATGACTTAAAAGTCCGTTTTTCACAAAACCACAATATTTGCCTCTGAGATGAAGTTGAATAAAAATCTGAGGTACTTCACAATTATACTCAAATACAGAGTAAATGTATTTTGTTACATTATTTGTACTATTTAGCAACTGTTGACAGCTGCCATTGAAGAGAACTGAAATGAACATTTATACTGGACTTTAAAGTTATATTCAACTGCCTAAAAACAAAACAACTAAAGATGTTTACCTCGGCCCATTTATGTGCATAATAAAGAATATAAACTATATAAAATCGTATGTTGGTAACATATTAGTCAACATTTTATTTTTATCAGTAGATACATTAGATTACTGGAGTAAATTGAAACCCAATACTTGCATTTAAAAGTGTAATCTGGCAATTTCTCTTCAAATATCTGACGTCGCGGCGCGCAAGGAATTCTGGGGTAGGCAAGGCTGCGAAGCATCCATCCGAGTATCCTTCATTTCATGGGAAAAGAAGGACGCATTTGCAGGCCGTATTTTGAAGGAGCCTTCGAAGGACCTACGAATTGGGACAGCCTTCGTCGCGCCGCGGTGACGCAATCCGCTATACCTTCCACTGTAAACGAGTCTCGGAGCGTCCTTTGAAGGCTGCGTCGGCCGCGCACTTCAAAGGACACGGCCTTCAAAGGATGCAGCCCTTGAATTGGGACACAGCTACACACACGTGTGTGTGAGTCCTTCAAACCGCTGAGCTCTACAGAAACTAACGGCGCTTCTCCGGATCGGTGTTTGGTGTCGTCGAGCTGCTGGTATGAGCCGCTGCTCGTAGGCGCTCGGTGTTTATTATGCTCGCACGCCTGCGCTGCTCCCTCCTCACACACAGAGCGCGGAGAGTCGGCGAACACACTCTCACACTGATGGACACACACACCTCCGGGAAGAGCAAGCCGCTGAAAGACACGCGGAGGCATGTGAAGAGCAGGGAGAGCCGCCGGCAGGGCGAGCTCCACGGGCCCTCCACCGTCTATGTGCAGGTGGCGGGCGCCGGGAGTCGCGATAACGGCGCGTCGCTGTACGTCTTCTCCGAGTATAACAGGTACATGCCAGCGTCATGTGACAAACGAACTGTCATAAAAAGGGTGAACCAGTACTTTATAACAGCACCCAGCAATAATCCTGATGATTACGGTAATCAGGGCTGTACGTTAACTTGTTTTGCACATAGCACAGCCCACAAAATTGTAGCACATGTATAAAACGTCTGTTACCATGTCTAAAAAATGCTAAAAGTGCTATACAATACAAATATTTAAGAATAAAAATAATAATAATAATAATTATTATTATATTTTACAGAAAACATAAATCATTAGAAAGGTTTTATAATAAAATATTAAATTATGATCAAACAATGTGACTGTAATGTCTTCATTTTTGTCTTATTTTATCTTATGTATTCACTGAGAAAGAAAAAAGTACTGTACACGTCTCTTCACCGCGAATCTATCACTGTACTAAAGAATATTATAAAATACTATAATTTCTGCCTCATTCTGTGATGTGAAGCCTGTCAGATTACAAAAGTAAGTTATTTCAAACACTCGATTAATGTTCTCTTTTGTTGGACAACAGGTTTGTAAACGCTTCTCATTACAAGTTAGGAAAGAGGCTGTTGCTTTTTTTAATACACATTAGGTCCCGTTCTTCGTGATCCCATTGTTCAAACTTTAGTTAGTGTGTAATGTTGCTGTTAGAGCATAAATAATACCTGTAAAATTATAAAGCTCAAAGTTCAATGCCAAGCGAGATATTTTATTTAACAGAAGTTCGACCGGTTTGGACTACATCCCTCTACTTCCTACATTAATTACGTCAGTAGAACAGTTTGTTGACTAACCTCCGCCCACAAGAATACGTGAAAAAGGAGGCATGGTCTTGTTGCTCTCCCTCTTGGAGAAGAGGATGGTCGTGTGGAGAAAAGGAAGTGTAGCTTGAGTGTGTTTGTCGCCATGTCATCGAGACGCTGTTATTTTTATCCTTTGTTTGGCTTTCCCAGGGACGCTGTAGAGATCATTGAGCGCATACATCTCCCGTTAAGAGGCGTGACCTTTCCGTGCAAGTTACGTGCACTAAGCTGCGGTCGAATCACAACACAGGAACCGCTGGCACAATCAGAACTCGTTACGTATTTCTGAAGGAGGGACTTTATAGAACAAGGAACTCATCAGCCGTTTTTAGGACAGTGTAAACAGCGGTATACAGATCAGTACATTGTGTGAAAAATACTGTGTTTTTACACGCGAAACATGAACACATGTTATATTGCACACTGTAAACAGAATCAAAGCTTCAAAAAAACACGAAGAACGGGACCTTTAACACTGGGCACGTTTGCTGTGGTCATGTCCAAACGCGATTGTTGCCAGCGTCCCCCGCAGCGCTGGTCTGGTTTCACACTTGATTCTATCGAACCCTGGTGCACTTGTTCATCTTACGTCATCAAAAATGTGCACGGTGGATGATAGAAAACACTGCCGTAAATATATTGTTTTTATTAATTTGGTGCTATTATGCGCAGCTGAGTAAACGACACTTGGGTTTACTGTGTGTGCATCGCATGAAGTTCATTTGTTGCCCTGATTACACGCATATACGCGAATCCACTCGTATCCAAGGTAAATCATCAATACCATCAACCCTTACGTGTGTTTTATTGACTAAATATTCAATATGCTAAACTAATATGCTAAAACAGGTTACGTTTCTTCCTGAACAAGTGCGCACCCGAGTCCGTGTTGCTTTCACATTCACGTGAATCGCGGCACAGTTCGAAGGCCACCAAGCCCGTGATTGACAGCTTTTATTAGCAGTTTTTCATGCAAACTGTGCCCCTTTTCGAACTAAAATGCCAGTGACTCCATCTCACAGTGCATGCAGAGATACAGCAGCATTTATTGTGAACCGATTGATCCGCCCTGAACAGTGCTGCGCTTCATCTGCACATATATTTATTTATTTAAAAAGCGATTTTCATAATTTCAAAGACAAATCTCGATTTTGGTTTAATTTCAGTCAATCGTGCAGCCCTAGATTAACCTCACACAAGCACAAAACAAATTCTCCCTTCACTCAAACGAGCTTTGTCTCACATGCTAAACTGTATCGCACGCGTGCTACTGGGGTAAATATATTCATCGCACAGACCGATTTTTTTTGTAGCACGTGCGACATATATGTCCTGTTTATGCATCTGTAGATGGTGTTAAATAAAACAAACATATGTGTGAAGCGGATTTAAATGACATGTCGGCTTATTTTAAATAATTATAGTGCCTAATGTTACTACTTAATTGTTATACATGTAGTAACAAATAAAGTGAAGGTAACACTACATAAGTTAAGTTTCACAAATAACAGTATCAGACATTTGCACTCTTTGTAATGATTAAATGAGTGTTTTATAAACATAAATGTGCATTACATACATTTATGACTCGAGGAAATCTATTCATATATTGAATTCAATGAGGAATGATTTAAATGTTTTAGCAAAATCTCAGTGCTACCTGCAGATAATTAATATGGTTTATACAGGGAGTGCAGAATTATTAGGCAAATGAGTATTTTGACCACATCATCCTCGTTATGCATGTTGTCTTACTCCAAGCTGTATAGGCTGGAAAGCCTACTACCAATTAAGCATATTAGGTGATGTGCATCTCTGTAATGAGAAGGGGTGTGGTCTAATGACATCAACACCCTATATCAGGTGTGCATAATTATTAGGCAGCTTCCTTTCCTTTGGCAAAATGGGTCAAAAGAAGGACTTGACAGGCTCAGAAAAGTCAAAAATAGTGAGATATATTGCAGAGGGATGCAGCAGTCTTAAAATAGCCAAGCTTCTGAAGCGTGATCATCGAACAATCAAGCGTTTCATTCAAAATAGTCAACAGGGTCGCAAGAAGCGTGTGGAAAAACCAAGGCGCAAAATAACTGCCCGTGAACTGAGAAAAGTCAAGCGTGCAGCTGCCAAGATGCCACTTGCCACCAGTTTGGCCATATTTCAGAGCTGCAACATCACTGGAGTGCCCAAAAGCACAAGGTGTGCAATACTCAGAGTAGGGCTGGACCAGAATATTCGAATATTCGTTCGATGGGTTGGTATTCGATTTTCAAATTTGTGATTCGAATATTCGTTGTTGTTGTTTTTTTCGTGAACACCTGGCATCCCGCTCAAAACGGCTCTCATTCGCGCTTGCATATGTTTACACTATAAAATCACTATAAAATACAATACTTTTTTCAATGATCTTATAGCCAAGCCATTTTAATAGCCTCGTTATACTTAATAAATATATTTGCTTCTTCTTAGTGTTCAGTGCACCAGAGTGCACAACTGCACAAGCTTATGTGGCAGAAGCCATGTCTGAGCTTGCATTTTGGGTTAAACTGCGTTCGTTTGACATTGTGGAAAATAGAATAATATAATCAAAATGTATTATCCTTTTTATACGTTAGGGATGTGGCGGTGAAAAAATATTCCCTCAGCGTTTCCCTCAATGCTGTGCTTGTGCGCTGAGCGGCTGAACGCATGCAGCTCTGCGCCGCGTTTACTTTCGGTTTGCCAATTCAGGGGCGGGTTGCTTGAATTGTGGGTTCATTAGCTATTATTCTATAATGCAAAACATAGCAACAAAACAGTACAATGACAAACTCCCTTAAGTAGGCGCTTTTACATCGCTTTAAAACCAAATATTCCGCGATCATCTTGTAATTTAGCTCCTCGCTCTCGTGTAGAATATTATCTGACTGCTGCTGCTGATGTGCTGAGACGGCCGTTAATTTGGCTCGAGTGGCACGTTCAGTTTTTTAATTGTAGTTAGTCTTAGACCCTAGCCTGGCCGTGTCCTACAGCTTACCAAAACTATCGGCCGGAGTCCCGTGATTTTTTTTATTTATTTTTTATTTTCTTTTTTTATCCTCCCTACACGTCGTTGCAGCCATTAAAATAGTTCAGTTTTGTTTTTAATGTCAAAGTAGTTATATTTCGTTTTGTTTCTTTATTAAGTTAATTTAGAAAAATGTTTAAAGCATTTTTTTTGTTTGTTAAATTAAAGTTTTAGTTGTTTTAATGACCAAGCGGACAGCAGCTGACAGTGAGTTAACAGCATGTTGGATCAATTTAGCCTCTCAAATCAACACTGGACTTGTCTTACTTGTAATGAAATCCATAGATATAAAACACTTCAAGCATCACAATGTTGGTTTAAACATTTAGCCTACTATCACCACCACCACCACCACAGTAAAAAGGCATTTTTGACAAGCTGAGGCTGATGCTGCTCGCAACGGCGCAAATGAAACCAATAAAATGAAGTGATGTGACGTGTTTTTTTAATTAATTAATTAATTTTTTATTTAATTTGTTTTTTTATTTTAGTGCCATATAGAACCTTTTTTTTGAGTAAACATTCCTCCCTATTACACATTGTTGCAGCCATTAAAATAGTTCAGTTTTGTTTTTAATGTCAAAGTAGTTATATTTCGTTTTGTTTCTTTATTAAGTTAATTTAGACAAATGTTTAAAGCATTTTTTTGATTGTTAAATTAAAGTTTTCTTTTTTTTAAGTAACGACCAAGCGGACTGAGTGAGTTAACAACACATGTTTGATCCATTTATCCTCTTAAATCAACACTTAACTTGTCTTGCTTATAATACGTTTTTTTTTTTTTTGAGGAAACGTGTTCAAAAAGTAATAAATAAAAATTAGGCAGGTTGTCTTAACTTACACCTCTCCGCAAAATTAATATAAATCCGATCTTCAATTCTTGCGCTATATGCACATTTAACGGAGTTCATGTCAACGAAAGCAACAGATATGAGCTGCATTTTAGGCTATTCACAATCAGCTCATTTCAAGATCAAAGACCGTAATATCAGAACGAGTGACCTAAGCACTGTAAGAGCATTTAGTCTCATTCATTTTAATGAAGATGATTGTGTTTTTGAGCATCTAAGAGGTTCGGCAGTTTGCGTGTTGGCTTGCTTTACTCATTTGCGGCGATACTCTAAACACTGTGAGCCATCTTGACAGTCGTGTTGTCATAGTCTCATGTTGTTTCCACCAGCGCTGCAGACCTCATTGTTTCTTTTAATTAATGAATGTCTAAAATATAAAATGAAGGAAAAAAACCTGCGTCCCAGGGGCAGATATAACGGCTCTTAGTCTGTTCTATAACTGAACAGAATTATTTTTACTAGCTACTATAATATATCAAAACTGGGACGTAACAGATCTGGGCTGCGTTTCCCAAAAGCATCGTAAGCCTAAGTTGATCATAAAAACGATCGTACGAGTGATCTTAATATTAAGGTCTGTTTCCCAAAAGGGTAGCACTTGAAAATGATCGAAGATCTACGAGTGCTCTGGAGTAATCGTAAAGCTCTAAGTGTATCGTAAGAAGGCAGAGTTATGAGGTCACCTACAGGACAACCGGCAGATTACACCTTTAACTTTATTCAAGTGCATTGTGATAATACTACAAGGCTTTGATTGTACTTTATTGTACACTTTTTTTATGAGGGCAGGTAACAAACAAAAAAATTATAAATATACATCTGAATTAAATGACAGCAAAAAGAAAAAAAAAGAATAAAATAAGTAATGTAGGAAATATACTTCAAAGGCTGGGAAAAATAGAGATAAACTCAAAAAAATCTGTCAATGACTTGCTGACATGCACGAAAACCAGCCATGTATTGGACATTTCTTGGTTGGCCAGCATGTGGAAACGATTCCATATAAGGTTATATTTCCGTACTTCGCAAATGGACAGCGACTCTTAAGTAGCACTTAGAGCGCGTTCTCGCGCGTTCATGTTAAGTGCATTTTTGGGACACGCACGTGGAATTGCTGCGAGTGATCGTAACTTCGCTCGTAGAACGCGCTCTTTAGAGCTAAGATACATCGTTATTGGGAAACCCGGCCCTGTGTGTTTTGTATCACTAGTTCATTGCCCGTTCGCGGAGCATAAAGGCCCTGCCCGCGTGAGGCGCGCCGCTTCTCCAGATTCCAGTCTTTATTAGAGAGAAGGATATGTTCAGCTCCTTCCCTCCGAAGCTTCGAATATTCGATGTTGATCACTACCAAAGCTTCGAAGCTCAAAAAATGGTATTCGGACCAGCCCTAACTCAGAGACATGGCCAAGGTAAGAAAGGCAGAAAGTCGACCACCACTGAACAAGACACACAAGCTGAAACGTCAAGACTGGGCCAAGAAATATCTCAAGACTGATTTTTCTAAGGTTTCATGGACTGATGAAATGAGAGTGAGTCTTGATGGGCCAGATGGATGGGCCCGTGGCTGGATTGGTAAAGAGAGCTCCAGTCCGACTCAGACGCCAGCAAGGTGGAGGTGGAGTACTGGTTTGGGCTGGTATCATCAAAGATGAGCTTGTGGGGCCTTTTCGGGTTGAGGATGGAGTCAAGTTCAACTCCCAGTCCTACTGCCAGTTTCTGGAAGACACCTTCTTCAAGCAGTGGTACAGGAAGAAGTCTGCATCCTTCAAGAAAAACATGATTTTCATGCAGGACAATGCTCCATCACACGCGTCCAAGTACTCCACAGCGTGGCTGGCAAGAAAGGGTATAAAAGAAGAAAATCTAATGATATGGCCTCCTTGTTCACCTGATCTGAACCCCATTGAGAACCTGTGGTCCATCATCAAATGTGCGATTTACAAGGAGGGAAAACAGTACACCTCTCTGAACAGTGTCTGGGAGGCTGTGGTTGCTGCTGCACGCAATGTTGATGGTGAACAGATCAAAACACTGACAGAATCCATGGATGGCAGGCTTTTGAGTGTCCTTGCAAAGAAAGGTGGCTATATTGGTCACTGATTTGTTTTTGTTTGGTTTTTGAATGTCAGAAATGTATATTTGTGAATGTTGAGATGTTATATTGGTTTCACTGGTAAAAATAAATAATTGAAATGGGTATAAATTTGTTTTTTGTTAAGTTGCCTAATAATTATGCACAGTAATAGTCACCTGCACACACAGATATCCCCCTAAAATAGCTAAAAACTAAAAACCACTTCCAAAAATATTCAGCTTTGATATTAATGAGTTTTTTTTGTGTTCATTGACAACATGGTTGTTGTTTAATTATTAATGTTGTAAAATTAATCCTCAAAAATACAACTTGCCTAATAATTCTGCACTCCCTGTAAAGTGTTACTGTTTTTTTTTTGCCCACTCTCTGACCTCTGAAGGCCGCTGTGTAATTCACACCCTGACTAAGACACATTAGGGGAAGCATTTTAATAATCCTATGAATGCATATAAAAAAATGATTCATCGAATCGCATCGAATTTGAATGCGAATCGTCTCGAATTGAATCGCTCTGAATTGTCAAAAATTGTTCTTGAATCGAATCGAAAACCTATGAATTGTGAATCGAATCGATTCGCTTCCTACCTAAAGATTCACAGCCCTAATGGCAATAGCTCAGAGGTGTTTATCTCTACATGTTTAGCTCAACACACCTGACATGAAGTTTTCATTGATTCTAATGACCTTGATCAGCTGCTTCAGGTGTGTTTAATTGGGGCTGTAAAACCGGACACTTTCTTTTGATATTGAAGCATTAATAGATTTTTAGAAAAAATTATTAACTAAACTGAATTTAACTGTACTATAATTTCAGAGAACCCAAAGGAAAAGAGGCAGTCGTCTGATGCAAGCCAGGTTTTTTAAACCTGATCCATTGGACCACCTGTAGTTATAATGACATCAGACTTCTAAAAACTAGTTTTATTTTAAAGGTTGTATTTTTTTCAAGAGGCTATTTCCCCTTTCTTTTTTAAAGATTGATCTTATATATGTTTTTGTCATTGATTGTGTTAAACTGTTAAATAAAATAAATTGACTCTTATATTTGACAAGGTCTTTGAAAACTTTGAAATAATCAGGAATTTGAAGTGTAGTTGAAATATGGTACAAGGTTGCCGCCAGGCAACATAGTCTATTTTAGTTTATTTTTAATAAAATGAAACACCAAAAACATCAAACCTATCTCAGGAGAGAAGACCTCAAATACTAATAAAAATACTAATAAAAAAAGGTCACATGACCCACAGGGGTCCATTTTGTGCCCTGGTTCAGCACATGTGCACACAGACATGGCTCCATATTTTCTCCAATGAAAAGTGCATTTTTCACTAATTTGCGTCCAGTTAATCACTCACAAAAATATGAGTCACCTTTACTGGTAAGTAAAGAAGTATTTTCAAGCACTTTACATGTATATATAATCAAATGTTTTAGAGGAAATAACAAAAAACTGTGTGTTGCCTCAAGGCAACATTGTCCCATAATGGAATCGCATAACGCCATACACAAAGAAAAATAAGTCCTATTAAATGCATTATAAATGTACTTGAGTAAGTTTTTAGTACAATACAAATATGCTATAATGCATTTTTAATATATTTAGTAGTACGTCTTTTTCACCTGGGCTATATGGCACTAAAAGTGATTCTTTGACTCGTAATAATAGGGGAACCACTTTAAGTGCTGTATTGCACCAAATCTTGCTTGGCGTGCTTCAGCAGTTCTTCAGCAGTTCTCTGGGATGACTGAGGTGCTATATATATAGCACCACTACCATATACAGAACCTCATTGATATCATATTGCGTACCATAGAGGGTTTTAATACATAAGATGGCAACATTGTTTTATGTTGTCATTACATTTCAGTCGTATTTTCAGTTTCAAGAAAAGCGATTTAAAATCAACATCACATTGTAGCAATGATCAAACAATATTACCATTGAATATTTTTGTTGTTTGGTTCAACACCCATTGTCCCGTCTTGGTTAACTATACCAAAGTTGTTTAACAGGCACGTGCAGAGGGGGGAGCTTTGGGTGCTCGAGCCCCTGCCCTTTTTCAAAATGAATCAAAAGTGCCCCTCTCAGACAATTATCAATGATAATATCGTGGTCAATAAAACTAAATAAATGTGATTATTATAACATGACAATGCATACAATAGTAACGAAAGGCTCAAAAGTCGGACAATTTCTGTTGAGGCGTTGCCATAACGCGTTGCTATGGGTCGCGTGCGTTTTGATTGACAGCTGATTTTCCACTGTTCGGAAACGGCTCTCAAGCCAAATATGGTCCTTTCAGAGAGTGTGTGGCCTCGCGGGAAAAAAGTAAACCAATATTTTTTTTTTCATCCATAATCAGAGCTAATGTGTTGATTTAATTAAAAATCTATATATTAGCTATATATATTTTAAAGTATTACACAATTCACCAATGCTCGTTTGTCATGTATAGGCTTTACACCAACCAATCGTGATCTGGCAAAGCAAGTTCAAAGTCCATTGGGCGATGTGAAGCGGTAATTTTCTGTTCTTATTCATAAATCGGTTGAAAATGACATGGACAGACGAACTAACGTTTGTGGAACAATTTCCTGCGGTTTGTCTCATTTTATAAATTGCATCACTGACAAAATGGATTTTAACTGACAACAAACAAATCCCTGCACAAAACCACAGCAGCAAAAGTCGCATTAATGGTAAGTAGTGTTAAATTCACTTGTATTTATGTATATTGATACACCGTTTACTATTTCATGACACTATCAAAGTTAACAAAACCCAAGTGCCAGCGGCATACAGGCCTATTATGTGAAGTGTAAGCTGGCAAAATGGTTACATGAAAGGACTTTATTATATTACCATTTTTTAATATTATGCAGCATTATGAAAGAAGTCTCTTATGTTCATCAAGCCTGCATTTATTTGATAAAAAACAGCAATATTGCGAAATATATTAAAATAATGGTTTTCTATTTTAAAATAATTTAAAATATAATTTATTCCTGTGATCACAGCTGTATTTTCAGCATCATTGCTCCACTCTTCAGTGTCACATGATCATTCAGATATCATTCTAATATGAGGATTTAATGTCAATGATGGAAACTGTGATACTCTTTTCAAGATTCTTTGATTAATAAAAAGTTAAAAAGAATACAATGTAATAATATTTCACAATATTAGGCTACTGTTTTTTCTGTATTTTTGATTAAATAAATGCAGGCTTGATGAGCATAAGGATATAAATACATACATATATATACATACATACATACATACATGCATACATACATATATATATATATAATGTGTATTAGATTAGATTCAACTGTATTGTCATTACACAAGTACAGGTACAAGGCAACGAAATGCAGTAAGAGGCTGGTTCGCCCGAACAGGGACGAACAGGATATATATATATATATATATATATATATTTTACATATTGCCCCTTTTTTACATTTGAGCCCCTGCCCCTGACGAACTCTCTGCACGGCCCTGTTGTTTAATGTTTCATAAACCAATTGGCTGGACTTAATAAACAATTAGGAAATATAGCAGTCAATATAATCATGACATGGAGGCGTCGGCGCCATTAATGGCATTGCACGTGAACTGGAGCGCGTCTCGCAGAGGCGAGAAATATGTTGCTTGAAATGTCTACTTTTAAACGAAACAATTCAAAGCAAAAATAAATAGGTTACAGCAACTCTCTGATTATGTAATAAAATGTGCATTTCTCTGTTGGTGCGTCCACTACTGTGGAGATGGCGAGTCCGCACCTTCAGTCGACATTGACAAAGAAAACTCTAGAGTTTATTAATAAACAATTAAAATGTATCCTTGCTATTTTTGACACATTCATAATCAATACTTTTGCCGGTTCTTTGTGGCAAAGAACGCTTGAGTGGGGATAATAATAGCCTATTATATAGGTAGCCTACTCATTACGGTAATATATTAATATTTTATGTAAATGCTCGGGTTTAGAATTATCTTATATTTATGTTATTAAATTAATAAAAGTGCTTAGTCAACGAATGGCTTAAATGAACAACTACTTTTATATAAAAAAACTTTAGTCAGGGACAGCCCTACTTATTTCACATATTTTCGAACCAACATTTTTCATCACAATGTGCATTCTGGGATGAGCGAGCAGTGCTGAGCAGAATGAGCGAGCTCGAGCGTTTTAACGGTCATCAATATCGTAAATCCTGCAACTTTTTTTGTATTTTCATTTTATATATATATATATATATATATATAACACGATACTTTGTATTTTATTACTTTTGCATCAAATTACAAAAAAACAAGTTACCGCTGCGGTGATGGCGTTTCTAATACAGCGTCTATGGGAGTGATGGTAAAAATGAACATATTTTTCTCTTTTCACTGCCGTCAATCTCACTCTATTTTCCCCCTATTTTGGAAAGTTGTGAAATCACTATTGTGGTGTTTTTCTTTTGCTATTAGAGCAAATGGGCACATGAAAAAATATTTAATGTATTCTCTCATTCACAGCTATAATATTTAACCCATCTATGACGACTTCCGCTCTGTGATATTCCATCATGTAAGCAAAGTCAACAGTGATTACAAGGTGTTTGTTTTAATTTCTTTGACATGTTCATGTGATGACAAGTCTATCCTTGGGTTATGGTTAGACGTCTATTAAAATTTCACTGACAGCCCAAATTTTGCCTTGTTTTAGCCTAGACGTCAGGGCTATGTTTGGACTGCTATTAGACATCTTTTAAACGCAAAATTGCTTGCTAGTGGGCAGTGATGTAGAATCAACATCACAGTGTAACGTTGATTCAACAATATTACCATTGATTATTATTTGTTAATTTCAATATTACTTCAGCATCAGTGATGTAGAATCAATCATAGTGTAATGTTGATTCCATTGCCATTGATATTTTGTTCACCATTGTTTCAATGCAATTAGCGTTGACACATCAACACTGACTCACATTGTTTCAATGATTACATGAAGTCTGGGTCCTCTCTGCTCTTATGCTGCCTTCATGTGCTATCAGAATTATCATAAATACGAGTTTCCTAAGTTTAAATTGCTATAATTTATTCAAAATTATTTTTTAAAATAATTTATTCAGAAAGTAAATTACATATTGTTTTGCTTAGTTGTGTTTTCAAAATCCTTGCAGAATTGTGATCTCTGCTGTTTTAAACAAACAAAAAATTGTGATTCTCAATTTCCAGAATCATGCAGCTCATTAATTAAAAATGGCATCATAACCTCATATGATGACACAGATTGTGAGAAGGAGGGGGAGTTCAACTCAATAATTCACCTTTAAATGTGTTTAGTAAATGCTGATTTTCAAAGCACTAAACGGATCCAAAACATTCTAGTTTTCTTTAACCTGAGGACAAATGTTTTTCAAAAGGTTTGTGTGACCTGTTAAATTCTGCATGCATGACATATGCAGATTACTACACAATGTAGACTATCTTTAATTAGGCCAAAATTAAACGGGTAATAATCTCCAAGCAGAGATCATGTGTTTGTGCCGCACACAATCCCTATCGTCCATTGACCTTTCATGTGCCTGTCTTGATACAAGAGAACAGGGCTGTTTTTAGGCATAGGCAAACTAGGCGGTCGCCTAGGGCGCCATCGGTAGGGGGGCGCCAATAAGCGCAAATCTGGCACTGATGTTTGTGTGTAAAGGGTGTCACGGCCACCCTAAAATGTTATTGGGTCAGAGAAGTGTCAATCTGACGATTCCTATATGCCATCAGATCAGAGTAGGCTACTGTCAAAAAAGTTTGCGTTTGGAGCGCTGGCTCAACAACACCATTAGATCAATGAACTCGGTCAATGCTTTGGTAAGGTAACACTTTTTTTTAACCATACAATAAAGCTAAATTCAAACTAAAGGCCAATTAAAATAACAGGTACAAATCTGTATTTTGTTAGGGCAGTATTTGTGGCAGTCTAGAAATCACTCTGTAAATGGGCAGATAGCATTGCTCGGTGTGTATGTTAGAGGCAAAATATAACTGCACACTTACTTCAGCATTTCATGATTATCAGTTATATTTTGACTCTATAAAGCTTTCTTCTCTTAATTGCACCTCCAAAAGTTTTTTGCGCCAATGCATTGTTAAAAGAATCAGTGTGTTTTATAATTGTCCCTTATAAAACTTTAGCGGCCAATTTAAAAATGGTATAATAAAATGTGCACATTCACAACATGAATAGCCTTTATTAAATCACGTTGACGAATTTAACGAATCTTTACTGATGGTGTTGAATGCTGAATCGATTCATTCAGTTCTAATAGCGCTTAATGCAAGCAGTGTCAGACACACAGAGGGCAAAGTGTTGCGTTATTTAAAGGGGAAGCTCACGCATCAATGAGTAACAAAAACCACACTGAATCAGTATTTATTCTTATTACTTTCATGTGAAATGTACTAATAACACATAATAATTATGTAGTTATGTCTGAGAACAATTTCTTAGCAACTAGGGACTGCACAAATATAGGCTATATATTATAGGCCTAGGGCTATACAGGCATCTGACTATTATTTTGAATCCTTATTAACAAATATATACAAATATAATTTGGTATGTATGTATTTGTTAATTAATAGCAGTAATACCAATGTTGCAATGGGAGCACCAATAAGGATTTCGCCTAGGGCGTCAGAATGGCTAGAAACGGCCCTGCAAGACAAAACAATTGTTTGGAGGAAACATGCAATGTGTTTAATATTATTATTATAGGTTATAGAATATGTTATGTTTAAGTACATCTGAAAAATCATTGAAAGTATAAAAGAAAATGATAGGCCTAAATAATTATACAATTCCCACCTAGAGTCCCCCCAGTAGCTAAATCTTTTCAGCTCTGGACACGCCTATATAATGATTAGACTATTTTCTCTCGGATTGATCCGTTGCAGTGTGATGTGACTATGTGATATCATATGACTATCCCTATAATAACCCTCCGCCTCGACTCGCCCCTGCGGCAATTTGAAAGTGGCTAGTAAAAATGAAGGAAAGTGAAAGTAAAAATAAAAGTGAAATTGAAAGGAAGTGTTTCGTCTGCCGCATTCCTCAAACAGCAGCGTCCGTTAGCAGTGATATATCTCTGCGACAGTTATAGTGAGCAGGAGGTTGAGTGTCCACAGTTGGTTTGATTTCGCACATTTGAAGATGCATCTACCGATCTGTGTTTTGATGTCAGTATTACTGGTGATCGCTGACGGTAAGTGTGATCTAATGGCTATTCAGGGCCGTCGGTTGCGGGTATAGAACAGCTGTCATATCTTCAGCTCACCGAGAAGGAGAGTTAAAGGAAAGCAGGAAAGGCGTTATTCACCTCATCCACACAAACTTTTCCGTAGGCTATATCAGCAGTGTGTTTACATTGTGAGGCGCAAGATCGAACAAAAACATGTGCGTGTAAAAGTTATATTTACGATTGTATGGTTATTTAAAAAAAAAAAGAAAAAAAAGAAAGAAACGGTTGAGAATTGACGTTACTAAGTGATGTTTTATTTACAAATTTCGGGAGCACGTTCAGATAATTAAACCTAATTCAACACGAGTGGAGCACATTAAGTTAATCAATTGAATCAATGATAAGAGGTGTAGCTACATCAGATTTACCTCCATTCGTTGACAGTTTTTTTAGCATCCTTCCACCACCACATCTCCTCACTTTGATTTAATAAACTCTTATTAGACGTCAATACAAGCCATAATACAATGCAGTCTAGTTCAAGACGATCTCTATCATGGGGGGGATAGGCTACTCTGGGTTCGGGCCAAGATGCTGATGTAGGGTGAATTCTGGTTGATTGGGACACTTTTTTTCATCTCAATGGCAAAAAGTGTCTCAATCAACCTGAATTCACCCAGTGTGAACTCGTAAAGGAGTATTAGCTAATAGCCTACTCATTCACGAGTTCACACTTTCATCAAATTAGTGTAAATGGTTGTGTATGGATGTGTTGCAGGGTAGCTTATTTATTTATTTATTTATTTAAAATCTCAATATAAATTACATTTAAAAATTCACCATTTCACGCCACCCTCCTAGAGTCCATTCATTCTGATATTGTAAATAGACCCAGATAACAAAATACACTCAGGCCAGTTCCAGTTAGATTCTCGCCTGCCGGAGACTACCACTCGGCCCACTCCCGTCTGCTGCAGTGCACTTAGGGCGGATCGGATGTCTATGATCAGCCCTGAATCAATCAATCGTTACCTTGCTAACACTGCCGCTGCCGCAGTCGAGCCAGAATCTGGACGTTACTAATGCGCATAGCACGCCAGACACGGCCCAGCTCCATTTATATAGGGTAGAGTGGGGGAAAACGCCCCCCTTAAGGAAAATGTGACATTACAGTGAAACAAAACATAAATGTGACTTGAATTGCCATCCCGGTTTTGAGTGACTATGGCAGGAGTTATTCACCAAATATTAAAATTGCACAGCCTTCATAATTAATTAGTATTTTGACTGAAAATATTTTTGTACAAAGTGGTGCGGGTAAAATGCCCCCTTTCTTCCCAACCAGTTTGCTTCATAGATCAACAGCAAAATGAGCAGACTATAGTTTTTAATCTCTCAAAGTAAAAGGCAAGTAATGTATCAACATGTATATATATTAATATTTATTTGAGGAATGTCCAAAATATCCAAATTTTTACCATTTATATTTATATATAAGCATGCAAACAAATATGTTGTAATAAATAAATAAACATTAATTCATTAGCCATTCACAGCCATTTTAACATTTATATTTATACATATAACTAAGCCATGCAAACAAATATGTTGTAATAATAAATAAACAAATAAATAAATATATACATAAATAAACATTAATTCATTAGCCATTCGCAGCAATTTTACCATTTATATTTATATAACTAAGCCATGCAAACAAATGTGTTGTAATAAATAAATACATAAATAAACAAATAAATACTAAATAAACAAATAAATAAATACATAGGCCTACATAAATAAACTTTAATTCAGTAGCCATTCACATAATCTAATATGTTATTATAGTAATTATGATAGAGAGAAACTATGCCCTCTGGGGGGCGTTTTACCCCACAAGCTATGACTTTTTTTAAAAAAAAATAATTTTTAAGATATAATTATATTCCTTATAAATAACATTTCCTCTCAAACTACAGACTTCACTATTCATCTATCATACATCACTGTGATATCCTGCAGAACAATATTCTCTTAAACACTTGTTTACTAATATCTGAAAATTATAGCACTTAGCATGTAATCCTCTTCTCTTCAAATATGTCGCTGGTGTCAGCTTCTCCAAGGAGATTTGTTTATCCCCGTTGTCAACGAAGTGCATAGCAACAGTGAAAATATATCTTTACTCCCTCTAGTGGTTATTTTGGGAAAAACAGGTGGGGGGCGTTTTACCCCAGGGGGGCGTTTTCCCCCACTCTACCCTACTGTTCATTAATCTTTCATTTAAAAATGTAATACCCAGCCAAAAAGTTTACTTACATTTTAATTATATACATTTTATATATAATTAAACAACTTAATCTTTTATACAAACATATCATTATTATGAAAGCAATTTTAAGTCAATTAATAAAGAACTCGCTTGATCAAGTTGGCATGAAGACATTTTATTTACAAAATGTACAAAACTATGACATTACATCAAATAACAGCTGTTGTTATATAATTAGAGTAAATCAAATATTTACCACATTTTTAAAAATAACACTTGTATTTACACAGACTGTTCCATTAACCCTTAAATGCATACCTCAGGTCTTTAGGACGTCAGAGACGTCATTCACTATCTTCCTCCTCATTCATTTTTTAAAGTTAGACATCAACCTTATTAGTATTCCTCAGTCAATTCATTATAAACAATATAACGAGAGAAAACAAATAAAACTATAAAAGAATGTCTGTTTTTCCATTAGTTTTTTGTAAAAATTGTATAGGGTCGCTAACAACCCGAGGTGTGTAAGAGTGTACATATATTTTTTTTTAATCTATATGACAAAATAAGTGCAATTCACCTTTATTCCACAAGGTGGCAATGTCTGATACACAATGATGAAGTGACGTTTGACTCATAGTCACTGCAGGCAGAAAACGAAAGAATATGAAGTATCATCAGCAAAACTTGAAATGGCTCTGATTTACTGCAGAGCAAGAACTGAACACAATCAAACATTACTGTCACTGTCACTTGATGCTGAATATGCTGAAGAAGCTGCCAGAGATCAAAGTATTGATTTTGAAGATGTTTAGAGAATAAGTTTGAGATGGTGAATATGAGGTAGATGCTGAATGTAACGAAATGAGCTCTGTCTAGGACAGTGATGATGTTATAAAACATCTGCTCAAACTAAACCCAAGCTCCAAAAGGTAACGAAATATGCTTTATTTTATTCTTCTGTAATTGTTACTCTAATATCAGGAGAGTTTTAGATTATCGTGACAGGTAGAGACCCATCCGTGTTAGATATAGATCCGGGTCACTAAAGACCCGAATATGTAATAATGATTGGCGAAACATTCATGCATTTAAGGGTTAAAGCTTAAACATTAAGCTTGAAAAGTGTTTTGAATAACACATTGGTATATGTTAAAAGTTTTGGAGGTAAACTAATTTTGTACTTAGCAAAATAATTAAAATAAGTGTTTGTGCAGTTATTTATATTGCGCAATATATATATATATATATATATATATATATTTATTGTCTGGAGAATGTGTCATTTTGACTGTTTAATTTATAAATATATATATATAATGAAAATATTTACATATATGGAGGCACACGTGAAATATACTAAAAATGAACATTAATTAAATATTTGAATATGTTTCAAAATAGATTTACATATACAGAAAACTAATATATTAACAAATATTAGAAATTAATCTATTCACATGTATTGCAAATTAATTTATTTGCATAGATGGATATCTTAACGTATTTACATACAAAGGAAAGACAAAAATATGTAAACATTTCCAATAATGTTTTTTTATATATGTGGAAAAATATTAAAAAGGAGCCAAAAACAAATATTTAACATATTTTAATATGTATTGCAAAATATATTTACATATAACATATTTTCTCCTATTTAGATTTAAGACATTTAAATGTATGAAAATTTATTTATTATTAATATATTTCAATCCATGAAACTTTTGTAGGGCAGATGCCATTTTTCTGCTTCCTTAGTTATTAAACGTGTTATCTTGTTGCAATGGAAAATATTAAACAGGTAGATGATTTTTAACAGATAACAAAAGAGATCTGTACAGGGAGCACGAGGCAGATGCATCTATATGGATAGAGAACGTCTCGGTTACGGATGTAACCCTCGTTCCCTGAGGAGGGAACGGAGACGTACGTTAGTGACTAACGAATGGGGGTTTTGCTTAGAAGCCTATCATCTTCGAGCATACAGAAAACGCCCAATGGCGTGCCAATGCCATGGGGTATGCGGAATTTGCATACGTAACTCCGCCTCACCGCGTGAGCATATAAGGAAGTACGTGGCAATATCGCATTATGTTACCTGCTTGAGGAGCCAAGACTGAACTCCTGCGTTCCAGGTAGCACAGCTGATGTGGCAACGGAACGTACGTCTCCGTTCCCTCCTCAGGGAACGAGGGTTACATCCGTAACCGAGACGTTCCCTTTCGTTCAGTCACTACGACGTACGTTAGTGACTAACGAATGGGGGTTCCAATATAATCCCGCCACTCAGCTGTCTTCCAGTGCCCTGCGTAAGTGTGAGTTCCCTGTCGTAAGACTAATACGGACGAAGGACTCACACTTAACACAGGAATACCAAGGTACACTGGGAAGCATATCCCAGTGAGGGAATGCCAAGATGCCTGCCCGTAGGGAGGACTTAAGAGTACACATATGACCCGCTACGGGCTGCATATGGAAAAACTCTAGGGTACCAGCCGCAGGTGGAATTTTTAACCCTAGGGGTGGGCAGGGGCTTGCCAAGGGAAATACACCTGCTCGCAAGGGAGGCTGTCGGTGGAAATACTCTTGTGGGGGTCGCCGGAGGGGAACCATGCACACAGGGCACCTGGCCGGACACGAGGGTCTGGGCTCGTGAGAGGGCAGACACACAGGTATCGGCGTAAGCTGTGCTGGAGGAACTCAGGGCTCTCGGGGAAACTCACCTGAGGAAAATATTGCACGTATCCAGTCCGTGGAGTGGAATGGCGAGTAAGCGATGACACCTGAGCCTGGCCCATCACCGGCCCCTCGGGGGGGGCGAGTACATAGTTGGACACTGGCTCCACTCGGAGATTGTAGAATCTGGCGAATGTGTTCGGTGTCGCCCAGCCTGCAGCTCTGCAGATGTCTGTTAGCGAGGCGCCATGCGCTAAAGCCCAAGAGGAGGCCACACTCCGAGTGGAGTGTGCCCTAACCCCAAGGGGACATGGTCGACCTTGCTCCTGGTAAGCCAAAACAATGGTGTCCACTAACCAGTGAGACAACCTCTGCTTTGAGAGAGCTCTTCCCTTCCGCTCTCCACCATAACAGACAAAGAGCTGGTCTGAGGTCCTGAAACACTGCGTGCTGTCTACGTAAGCGCGGAGGGCGCGTACTGGACAGAGCAATGCCAAGGCGGGGTCTGCCTCCTCCAAAGGCAGCGCTTGCAGGTTCACCACCTGGTCTTTGAACGGAGTGGTGGGAACCTTGGGCGCATATCCAGGCCGGGGTCTCAGGATCACGTGAGAGTTAGCCGGCCCAAACTCCAGGCACGCTTTGTCAACCGAAAATGCCTGCAGGTCCCCGACCCTCTTAATCGAGGCCAATGCGGTCAGCAGAGCCGTCTTCATTGACAGAAACTTAATATCAACCGACCGCAAAGGTTCAAAGGGAGGCCTCTGCAGAGCACTTAGAACTACTGCGAGGTCCCAAGAGGGTACGAGAGGAGAGCGAGGAGGATTCAGTCTCCTCGCCTCCCTCAGGAACCTGATGATCAGGTCGTGCTGACTTACCTTTTTGTCCCCCAAGAGATCGTGGTAGGCAGATATTGCGGCCACATAAACTTTTAGGGTGGAGGGAGACAGCCTTCGCTCCAACCCCTCTTGGAGAAACTCAAGCACGGACCCGATCGGGCATTTCCAGGGGTCTTCTTGGCGGGAAGAGCACCAGGTGACGAAGAGGTTCCACTTCAACGCATAGGCATGCCGAGTGGACTCTGCCCTAGCGGAAGTGATGGTGGCGACCACCGGAGGTGGCAGGCCACTCAAACCTGCCGCGTCCCATCCAGGAGCCACACGTGGAGGTTCCAAAGATCGGGACGCGGGTGCCATAGGGTGCCCCGTCTCTGTGTGAGGAGGTCCGGTCTCAGAGGAATTGGCCAGGGAGGGGCTGTCGCAAGGAGTAAGAGTTTGGGGAACCAGGTCCGGCCGTGCCAGTACGGGGCGACCAGAAGGACCTGCTCCTTGTCCTCCCTGATCCTGCACAGGAGCTGTGCGAGTAGGCTCACTGGGGGGAACGCATATTTGCGTAGGCCCCGCGGCCCGCTGTGCGCCAGTGCATCCGTGTCGAGCGTGCCCTCGGTCAGGGAATAGAACAGGCTGCAGTGGGAAGAGTCGTGGGAGGCAAACAGATCTACCTGCGCGTCCCCGAACTGTTCCCAAATCAGCTGGACCGTCTGGGGATGGAGTCTCCATTCTACCGGGAGTGGCTGAAGCCGTGAGAGCTCGTCGGCTGCACGGTTCAGGGCTCCTGGAATATGGACAGCACGAAGGGACCTCAGGCGCTTCTGACTCCATAAAACGCGGTGGCGGACGAGTTGAGACATACGGCGGGAGCGTAGACCGCCCTGGTGGTTGATGTACGCTACTATGGCCGTGTTGTCTGTCTTGACAAGCACATGTTGACCCCTCAGCAATGCCCGGAAGCGGTGCAGGGCGAACCGTACTGCCAGTAACTCGAGGCAAACGACATGCAGACGGCGCTGTGGTCCTGTCCAGGAGCTTGCGGCTGCTTGTCTATTGCACATGGCACCCCAACCCGTGGCAGAGGCATCCGTCGATACGACAACATGCCTGGAAACTCGTTCTAAGGGCACACCGGCCTCAGTAGAAAACTGAGGTTCGACCACGGGGTGAGTGTCTGAAGGCAGGCCCGAGTCACTTGTACCCGGAGCGTGCCAGACTGCCATGCCCACCTCGGGACTCAATCGCGAAGCCAGTGCTGAAGCGGTCTCATATGTAGCAATCTGAGCGGCACTCTTCACACACCGCCTGGCGTAAATGTCCTGGAGGGAGGGAAGCTCACCTCCGATGATGCAGCTGGCTGTCCGCACTACACTTTGCAGGGCTTTGCGGCTGCGGGCGGTACTGTTGCCGTACCAGGTGGTGATGCAGCCAGTCAGCAGGCTCTCTATGGTGCTGCTGTAGAACCGTGTGAGGATGTGGCGGTTCATTCCAAACCTCCTCAGCCGTCGCAGGAAGAAAAGGCGCTGATGAGCCTTCTTCACAACGGCCTCGGTGTGGACGGACCATGAGAGTTCCTCTGTGATGTGGACACCGAGGAACTTGAAGCTGCTGACTCTCTCCACCGGTGCTCCATCGATGGTGATGGGGCGGTGTTCTCTCTCATTCCTCCTGAAGTCGACCACCAGCTCCTTGGTCTTGCTGACGTTGAGGGAGAGGTTGTGCTCCTAACACCACCGTGTCAGAGTGTGCACTTCCTCTCTGTAGGCCGTTTCATCATTGTCAGTGATGAGACCTACCACCGTCGTATCGTCAGCAAACTTAATGATGGTGTTGGAGCTGTGGGTTGCCACACAGTCATGTGTGTACAAGGAGTACAGGAGTGGGCTGAGAACACAGCCCTGAGGGGCTCCAGTGTTGAGAGTCAGTGGTGAGGAGATGTTACTGCCCATTCTGACCACCTGGCGTCTGTTTGACAGGAAGTCCAGGATCCAGCTGCATAGCAAGCTGTTTAAGCCGAGAGCCCGGAGTTTTCTGTCAAGTATGGAGGGCACAATGGTGTTGAATGCTGAGCTGTAGTCTACAAACAGCATTCTCACATACGTGTTCCTCTTTTCCAGGTGGGAGAGAGCAGTGTGAATTGTTGATGAAATGGCATCATCAGTGGAGCGGTTTGTGCGGTATGCAAACTGCAGCGGGTCCAGTGAGGGGGGGGAGAACAGAGCAGATATGGTTTCTGACTAGTTTCTCAAAGCATTTGCTGATAATGGGGGTCAGAGCAACAGGACGCCAGTCGTTTAAGCAGAGTGTTTTTGATTGCTTAGGTACAGGAACGATGGTGGACGTTTTTAAGCATGTGGGGACCACAGACAGGGAGAGGGACAGGTTAAAAATGTCCGTTTAGTTCATCTCTAGTCTCGGTTTGAGTCAGGTTCGAGCCGTTAGTTCCGTCATGTCTGATGCTCTGATCTGGCCGTGACACCCGTGTAATACACATGCGTCCGGAAACAGATTTGATTTAGTTCATCTCTAGTGAGTGCCTTAATATGGGGCTGGGACTTGATGAACGAACGACTCGAGAAATGAACTAATCATTCTGATTCCTGTAGTAGCCTGAGATGTTGCGCCATGCGCATGCGCGGGTCAATACAAAATGAACGAATCGCTCTCTGAGATGACTCGTCGTTCCCGAGTCATATTAAGGATTCGTTCAAAATGAACGAATCGTTCATGAACGACACATCACTACTTGGGAGTCGAACTGAATCATTACACTATTGTTTGTTTCACCTGCATGATACCGCCTCTGCCTTATGGCTAGTTTAGTTGAGCACGGACACTCCAATGTTTGGGTAAGATGATGACACACAGCTGGCTTAGCAAGTTCAGCATCACTGAAGATTAAACCATTGATAATGAAGGTGAAATTGCCCCGGTTGTCACAGATGTATCGCCTGCGATAATTAATGCGATATGGCTCAGCTTGTCAGTGAACTTATGGTAGTAAATGCGCTCCATCTGAAAGCAGGTGATGGCGATTTACTACTAATCAAGGAACCGGCTTTACTGACGAGATGAAAATAACAATGTCCTCCAATATATCGCCCAGCTCTAGTTCATCATACAACCTCCTGTACAGTTTTACTCCATGGACTCACTATTTTGTTTTTAAGGTCAATATGATAAATTTTCTTTTTGAACCTATAACTGACCTATAACCTAAAATGATTATTATTAATGTGTTTAGCATCTGTATCTCTCACTGGGAAGACTATAGAGCAATATAACCATACAAAGACTAACTTATTTTAAACAAAACTAGGTGGGATACTTTCAAACGGTATATCAATCACTGTCTAAAGTTAGATAGCTATAGGGTTGCCACCTTCCATGCATACTAACGTTAGTTGATAGGTGTACAGGAGGTTGTATATGATGAACAAACAGTTACTCTTCAGGTGCTTTGAGGCTAGCAAGTGCAAAGGTAGAAACTAGCTCACTTCTCACTAAATAAGGCGTGAAACTATCTAAATCAAAACATTAATTTGGCATTTGATTTAAAAATGGTATATAAACCAGGTGAGTTTGGAAGTTTACCTAGCATGATGGCTGGTTAGCTTTACTAGCGATTAGCAAGCAAATAATATAATACACACTCATTCCTGAATATGAGTGCTATTTTTTAACGTTTAATCTTCAGTGATGCTGAACATGCTAAGCCAGCTGTGTGTCATCATCTTACCCAAACATTGGAGTGTCCGTGCTCAACTAAACTAGCCATAAGGCAGAGGCGGTATCATGCAGGTGAACCGAACAATGGTGTAATGATTCAGTTCGACTCCCAAGACAAGACGATGCTCACCCGACTGGCCAATAGGAACGTGGCCCCGCCCATGACACAATTCTCACAGTGAAAGCAAAATCTGACACAAGAGCAAGAAATTGCATCGAGAGCAAAGAAACGCGTTTCTTTTTTTTTTTTGAGAAAATGTTTTCACACTGATAGCAAAAAAATATATATTTGAGAGTTTTTTTCAAAGTATTTTGAGAGAGATTTTTTTTCTCAGAAATAATTTAAAAAATTTCAAATGTATATTTTTTATGTTCTATGAGAAAATACTTTCTCTCAAAACTTTTTTTAGTCTCAAATATTATTATTTTTTGCTATTGGTATGAAAACCTTTTCTCTCAAATATTTTTTTACTCTCATGAAATGCTTTTTTGCTATCATTGTGATAACTTTTTCTCTCAAACTTTTTTTTTTTCTCTCGGATCATTTATTTTATCGCATGTAATAAAGACACAATTCTCTCTCCATACATCTACTCCATTCAGTCAGTGCCATCCAAGTCAGTGTTGCAGGGTGTTTTGGTAATTGTATGGTTTTATTATTATTTTTTTAATTATCATTTCTTTTTTACATTTTCTGTTGTCTTCACCAATTTAAGAGATTCAACGCATGACCAAAAATAAGTAATTGCTTTCTTTTCTATTTGAATTCTACTGAGAGCATCATAAGGTAAGACTTGGGTTTATTGTTACATATTTTTATTTTAATATTTCTTTTACGTTATTTTCTGTATATAATGCTTTCCTTGTAACCCTGTGTATTTGTTGTTGTATGAGTAGGCTACTGAGGTCCTTTAACCAAACTAATTCCAAGTACATGAGCACACCTGGCCATTTAAAGCTATTCTGTTCATCAGCAGCCAATTCAGTTTGTTAAAGGAACATGCCGACTTCTTAGGACTTTAGCTTATTCAGGTAAATCCATACATACCATTCTCATCTCTGTGCGCGCCATAACTCTGTCTGACGCACCCACCGCTAGCCTAGCTTAGCACAAAGACTGGAGGTTAACGGCTCCATCTAGACTACTGCTCCATAAGTGACAAAATAACGCCAACATTTTCCTATTTACATGTTGTGATGTGTATAGTTCCCTTTCGTTCAGTCACTACGACATAACGTTAGTGACTAATGAATGGGGGTTTCGCTTAGAAGCCAATCATCTTCGAGAATTTAACAACGCCCAATGGCAGTGCCAATGCCATGGGCATGCAGAATTTGTATGCGTAACTCCGCCCCACCATGTGGGTATATATGGAAGTACGCTGGCAACATCACATTATGTTTCTGCTTTGGAGCCAAGAACATCTCTTCACTCCTGTAAGCCTGAATTCGGAAGTCCTCTCTTCAGTCTTCGAGGCGAGCGGTTCTCCAGGGTGTTGGTGTGACGGCGCGTTCCAGCGATCTCACATTGCCTGCCTGCTGATCTGTGCAGTGATCTGCAACAGCTGTGTGTGTTTTCCTGGGCGCTTCGGCACTCTGCAGAGCTTTCCTCTCACAAAAAGAGCTTGCGCGTGGCACGTCTTTTTCAAGACGGTTCGCCCGTGCACTTCCGGGTGCGATCGATCTCCGTTGCTGTTTATGGACACATTCACTGCTCGATGTGTTTGGGCTTCAGCACGTTCAGGCAGTGTTTGTGTATGCGTCATGTTCACATGACGCCCCGGGGGGCCCCGTCCCCGAGCTTCCCGTGACCGTTCGGGGGCCTCCTCCGCCTTCTCTGCCCTTGATGGGGCCACGGCCTAGGGCACACTGGGGTCCCCCCCACTGTTGAACTCTCTGTTGCGCACTACGGTGTCCACGGAGGGCTTCGACGTGGCGTGGCTATCCTAAGCACTCTCCTAAAGCCTGTGGGCTTATCTACTTCGGTGGTGTGGTCCTGCAGAGCTACGGGGCAGGCCGCCGCCCCTTTGCACATGCATGAGGGTGGAGCTGACCCAGGGCTCTTTAATGAGCTGCGTTCCGCCACTGATCCCGCCCTCCGGGTGGTGAAGGTGGCCACACGCTCCCTCGGTCGGGCGATGTCCACAGCTGTGGTCCGGGAGAAACACCTGGTCTTACCTGGTGGTGTGGGGGAGGCTGAGTGAGCCCGTCTCCTCAACTCACCCATATCCCAAGCTGGCCTCTTCAGGGGCGCGGCTGAGAACTGCGCCCAAAGGTTCTCGGCCGCCCAAGAGCAGACTGAGGCTGTAACACGTACTAGTGTTCAGCCACTGGCTCAGTTGCCTCAGTCCGCTCGCCGCCGAGGGTGCCCTCCCTCCTCCCGCCTGGCCCCAGCAGCAGCCTTCACCTGGGCCGCACTGTGGAGTTGGTTGCAGGATGACGCCCAGCACGCTCCTCAACCTGGTTAAACGCCAGGCTGGAGGTGGACAACTCAGAGATGGGTCCCAGTTCTTTCCAGGGGAGGGTAGCAGGGCCTCTCTCCTTCCCCCGGTGGAGGGCCGGGGGAAAATCCTTCTGCTGCTGGCCCCCAGGCTGGCGGCACTTGGAAAGAACTGGTGTCCCCATCTCTGAGGTCCCAGAGACCAGTGATGGCAGTGTGTGTCCCCGGGCCGTGCCGCTCTCGTCCCTCTCTGTCACCAGCCTCCTCTCAGAGCAGACCCCAGTGGAACGTGCGTCCTTCCCTGGTCTCCTCTGTCAGGACACAGCTGCTGACTGTGCCCCCACACCGGGACGCTACGCCTCCCACGTCCGGGCCAGTCACGCTGCCTCGCTGCCCCACCCGGGGTATGTCTGTGGTTCGAGTGACCCCGCTGGTCAGTTCCTGGGAGCCTGGCTACAGCTTCGGGGACTGTCCGCTGGGTCGCGAAGACCATCAGGCTCGGCTACGCGATTCAGTTCGCGCAGGCTCCTCCCTGCTTCCGGGGAGTCTGCGCTCCCTGGTGGGGCCCAATAAAAGGCCCCAGTCATGCGTGCAGAGTTTGCCACCCTACTAGCGAAGTGTGTGATCGAGCCTGTCCCTCCAGCCGAAATGAAGTCCGGCTCCCTCGGCCCTTACTTCATTGTACCCTAGGAAACCGGTGGGTTACGGCCAATCCTGGACCTGCCCGTCCGGAACGATCCCTTCACAGGCTTCTGTTCAGGATGTTGGTAGCGAACGCCTCTTCGGACGTGTTCGTCCGGTAGATTGGTTGCAGTGATCGACCTGAAGGACGCTTACTTCCATGTCTCCTTCCTCGACGCAGACCGTTCCTACGGTTTGCTTTGAGGGGCAGACATTCAGTACACGGTCCTCCCATTCGGGCCAGCTGTCCCCTCGTGACTCCACGGAGTGTATCGAGGCAGCCCTTACGCCACTCAGGCAGCACGGGGTTCGCATCCTGAACTACCTCGACGACTGGCTCATACAGGGTCACTCTCGAGAGCAGGTGTGCGAACACAGAGTCCAAGTGCTCCGGCACTTAGCCCGTCTGGGCCTTCGGGTCAACTGGGAGAAGAGCGACTCTGCCATGTGCAGAGGATCTCTTTTCTCAGTATGGTTTCCGACTCGGTCGCCATGTGCAGTAACTGCTGACTTGCCTTCGTTAATTCGAGAGCAAGAGTGAGGTCCACTGAAGTTATTTCAGAGGCTCCTGGGGCATATGGCATCTGCAGCCGCGATAACGCAGCTCGGATTGCTTCTTATGAGACCGCTTCAGCTTTGGCTTTGCGATCGAGTCCCAAGGCGGGCATGGCATTCAGGCACGCTCCGGGTCCCAGTGACTCGGGCCTGCCTGCCGACCCTAACCCCGTGGCCAAACCTCATTTCTTCAGGCCGGTGGCCCTTAGGACGAGTTTCCAGGCATATTGTTGTGTCAACAGATGCCTCCTCCACGGGCTGGGGTCCCATGTGCAATGGACATCGTGCCGCGGGCTCCTGGACAGGACCCCTGCGCCTCCTGCATGTCAATTGCCTCGAGTTGCTGGCAGTACGGTTCGCCCTGCACTGCTTCCTAGCGTTGCTGAAGGGTCAACATGTACTAGTCCGGTCAGACTACACGGTCAGTAGCGTACATCAACCACCAGGCTGATCTATGCTCCCGCCGTATGTCTAAACTCGCCCACCATCTCGTCCTATGGAGTCAGAAGCATCCGAGGACCCTTCGTGCTGTCCATGTCCCGGGAGAACTGAACCGTGCAGCCCACGAGCTCGCGGTCTCAGCCTCTTCCTGGAGATTGGTGACTCCATCCCCAGTCAGTCCAGCTGATTTGGGAACAGTTCGGCGACGCACAGGTAGATCTGTTGCCTCCCACGACTCTTCCCTCTGCTGCCTGTTTTATTCCCTGTCCGAGGGCACACTCGGCACGGATGCACTGGCACACAGCTGACCACGGGGCCTACGCGAATATGAGTCCCCCCGGTGAGCCTTCTCGCACAGCTAATGTGCAAAGTCAGGGAGGACAAGGAGCAGGTCCTTCTGGTTGCCCTGTATTGGCACGACCGGACCTGGTTCCCCAAACTCTAACTGCTTGCGACAGCCCCTCCCTGGCCTTTCCTCTGAATATCTCCTCAGAGACAGGGCACCCTATGGCACCCACGTCCCGATATTTGGAACCTCCACGTGTGGCTCGTGGATGGGACGCGGCAGGTTTGAGTACCCTACCACTTCTGGTGGTGGCTACCAGCACTTCCGCTAGGGCAGAGTACTTTCGCCTATGCGTTGAAGTGGAACCTCTTCGTCACCTGGTGTTTTCTCGCCAAGAAGACCCCTGGATATGCCCGGTCGGGTCTGTGCTCTCGTTTCTCCAAGTAGGGTTGGAGTGAAGGCCGTCTCCTTCCACCCTTAAAGTATATGTGGCCGCAATATCTGCCCACCACGACCTCTTGGGGAACAGAAAGGAGTGTCATGTTCACTGTCTTGTTTCCTGGTCTTGTCATGTGACTCCCATGCCCTCATGTGATCTTGTGTCGTGTCATGTCATTGGTTCATTGTTTAATCACTGTTCACAGGTGTTCCTTGTCCTGTCATCAACCCATGTGTATTTAGCCCTCATGTTTGCCATGTGTCTTTGTCTGTTATTGACGTGGTAACCCGTTGGTGGTGAGTGTGTTCAGGTCAAGTCTGTTTTGTTTAGTCAAGTTTATTGTCAAGCCAAGTTTTGTTTGTTATTTTGCCAAGTGTTTGTTTTATGTTTTGGATTTTGTTAATAAATGCTGCACATGGGTTCAAAACACTTGCCTCCAGTGGATCTATATGTGGATCTATATGCAACAACGATGAGACTGCCTACAGGGAGGAGATCCAGCACCTGGCCACATGGTGCGCTGATAATAACCTGCTCCTCAACACCACCAAAACGAAGGAGCTCATCGTGGACTTCAGGAAGGAGTCAAGAGGCACACACGACACCATCCACATCAATGGAATGGCTGTTGAGCGTGTCTCCAGTTTCAAGTTCCTGGGGATCCACATCTCGGCAGACATGTCGTGGACGACCAACACCTCCAGCCTGGTCAAGAAGGCTCACCAGCGCCTCTTCTTCCTGAGGACACTGAGGAAGAATCAGCTCTCCTCTGCTATCCTGGTGAACTTCTACCGCTGCGCAATAGAAAGCATCCTGACCAACTGTGTCGCAGTGTGGTATGGGAGCTGCTCTGTTGCGGAGCGCAAGGCACTGCAGCGGGTGGTGAAAACTGCCCAGCGCATCACAGGGACTCCACTACCTGCCATCGAGCACATCCAGAGGAAACGCTGTCTGCATCGAGCTCGCAGCATCCTCAAGGACTCCTCTCACCCAGCCCACAGACTGTTTTCTCTCCTGCCCTCCGGCAGGCATTTCAGGATCCACCGGACCAGGACCAGCAGACTAAAGAACAGTTTTTTCCCCAGAGCTGTCTCTTTACTGAACTCAAACCCCCGTTGATCCACTTCCCTCATAAACTGCTAACTCTCCTACCTCACATCTGCCTTCACTTTGTTATTTGCACTACCGACTGTTTATTACAGTAACAACTGTTTACTTATGCATTCTGCACTACCATATCTTTACTGGATTATGCTCATTTGCACTGCCGACTGTATTTATAGTACCAATGTTTACATTTGCATTTTGCACTGTACTTCTAACTGTAATATGCAACCACTTTCCACTGCACTTTTACACTTTTTTTTTCGGATAGCTCTGTCCATAATTTATTGCACTACCTTAATCCACTGCTATATTCCTCATCTTGCCTAACATATTATTGTATACCTCTAACTGTAAAAAATTCTGTTTAAAGTACTAGCCATCTGTATATTATATTCATAGTACATATTCACCTGTAAATTCTGTTTATAGTAATAGCCATCTGTATATTAATTCACTGTACATACTCACCTGTAAATTCAGTTCTGTTTATAGTAATAACCATCTCTCTATTTATACATATTTATATATATTCAGTATATTTCCATGTCCTGCACTTATGCAACCATTGTATATCCTGCACTTGCTGCTATTGCACTTCTGGTTAGACCTAAACTGCATTTCGTTGCCTTGTACTTGTACTTGTGTAATGACAATAAAGTTGAATCTAATCTAATCTAATCTAATGTTACAGAATAACAGACCGTCATTATGAACCCAGCGGTTGTTTGCCTCTTGCGCCTCCGTCAAGGCAGTCGTACAGTGGAGGATTATGTCCAGGACTTTTGTGAACTGTCTCACCTGGTTGGTTTTAATGCTGTTGCCCTGAAGGACATTTTTAGAGACGGGTTACAAAAACCCGTTTGTTCACGGATGCCTGGAGGGAAGATTCACTGGTCCCTGGAGGAGTACATAGATCATGCCCTTCACTTGAGTGGATCCTCCTTTACAGTGGGTATGGTGGATGAAGAGCCTCCCATACCTGATCCAGCCCACGTCCCCACTCCAGCCCATGAGCACGCTCCAGCCCACGAGCCTGTAGTCCTGCCCAAGAATTTTTTTTGGGGGGGGGCAAGGGGTACATTGAGGCCTCGAAGGCCATGACGCTGTGGCCTTTGAACTGCCGTTACCGCCATGGCCCCTTGAACTGCCGTTACTGCCATGGCCGCCCACGGCTCCTGACCTGCCATGGCATTCCACGCCTCATGGTCCTGGTCCTTCCACGCCTCATGGTCCAGGTCATCCCACACCTCATGGTCCAGGTCATCCCACGCCTCATGGTCCAGGTCATCCCACGCCTCATGGTCCAGGTCATCCCACGCCTCATGGTCCAGGTCATCCCAAGTCTCATGGTCCAGGTCATCCCACGTCTCATGGTCAAGGTTATCCCACTCCTCATGGTCCAGGTCCGCCCACGCCACAGGGTTCATGTCTGCCCATGCTCCCAGGCCCGTCCATGTTACACCTGGGTCTGTCTTCAGTGCCCCTGCACGGGCCTGGCCCACCCCCCCCCCCCAAGACTTTTTCGTGTTTAGGTTATGTTTGGGCGTCAGGGGCTGCCCATAGAGGGGGGGGGGGGGGGGGGGGGGGTCTGTCACAGGGTGTTTTGGTGATGGTTCATGTTTTTAGTTTATCATGTTCACGGTTATGTTTATGAGTGTCATGTTCACTGTCTTGTTTCCTGGTCTTGTCATGTGACTCCCATGCCCTCATGTGATCTTGTGTCGTGTCATGTCATTGGTTCATTGCTTAATCACTGTTCACAGGTGTTCCTTGTCCTGTCATTAACCCATGTGTATTTAACTCATGGTTGCCGTGTGTCTTTGTCTGTTATTGACGTGGCAACCCGTTGGTGGTGAGTGTTCAGGTCAAGTTTGTTTTGTTTATTGTCAAGCCAAGTTTTGTTTGTTGTTTTGCCAAGTGTTTGTTTTATGTTTTGGATTTTGTTAATAAATGCTCCACATGGGTTCAAAACACTTGCCTCCAGTGGATCTACTGTATATGTTACATAGGCTAGCTGGAGCCGTTTACCTCCAGTCTTTTTGCTAAGCTAGGCTAGTGGTGGGTGCATCAGACAGACTTGTGGCATGCACGGAGATGAGAATGGTATGTATGTATGGCCTTATCTAACTCGGGATACGGTGAATAAGCCAAAGTCCAAAAAAAGTTGGCGTGTTCCTTTAAGGGTTTAAGGCATTTTTAACTTTCTTCCATCATAGTGTAACCAAGTTTTTGTATTGGGTTCGCTTAAACACTTTCACATAATGAAATAAATGAAAACGAGACTTGGAACTTCTATGAACTGTGCGCTTTTAATTCTCCCACATCTTCACCACATGTTCTCCAGGGACCAACAGTAACCTCATGCGCATGCCCATCCCTCTCTTGCCTACGGCAAGTCCCTAAGGACAGAATGTATTACACAAACATAAATGCAACATCCCTATAACCTTAACTTTGATTGAGAATTTAATCTGTTACAATAATATATGCTAAATAGGTGTGCCTGTTCTTTTCACTGAAAATAAAATAACAAAATTCTCTATCAATTTTTTTTAGTGGCTTAAAGAAATCAGCTTACATGACTAAAACTCTGGCCTTTTTATCAAAGTAAAATGGATAGTTTGTTTATAGGTTAGTGATATACAACCATTTATACAACATTTTTATTATTACTGCAAATTGATGTGATGTATGCCTATGTTTCTTTCCCTCTTTCTTAATTTATATTTCACAGCAGAAACATAATTTCCATATTAATTGTTGAACAGCCAAGAATTTAATGAATAATGTTTATTCATTTTCAGGGTTCACTGTGCGCGGCCCCTCTGCTCCTCTGGTTGCTCCTCTGGGATCTTCAGTGGTTTTGCCCTGTTATGTTGCAAAACCTTTACCAATGGAGGATCTGGAGGTGGAATGGAGAAGAACAGACTTAGAGACTCTGGTTCATCTGTATCAAGATGGTGAGAGTCGAGCAGAGGTCCAGCAGCAGGATTATCATGAGAGAGCACACTTCTTTACTGAACAGATTCAACATGGAAACTTCTCCCTCCGGCTGGACAATCTGAGAGCTGAAGATGAGGGAAAATACACATGTAAAGTTTACAGTCAGCAGGATTCTAGAGAGACTGAGGTTCAAATAAAAGATGTTGGTAAGGGTGGATCACATGAGTTCCTTCTTCCATTTAATTTCCATTTAATATGATTTTACAGAAATTATTAATTACTGAATTACACTGTTTGTTCTTTCAGAGCGTTTGCTAGTATCAGGATCGAGTCGATCCATATCTGCGTTTGTGGGTGAGGACGTCACTCTGAACTGCTCTGTAGACTCTCACATCACACCTGAACACTTTGAAGAGGTTTCATGGAAGAAAACAGATGAAGATGATGATATTCTGGTTCTGCTCTACCAAAACAACAAGACTTTACCAGGTTCATCAGATGGACAATACAGAGACAGAGTTGAGTTCATCGCTAATGAAATCCCAAAAGGAAACTTCTCTCTCAGACTGAAGAGTGTCAGAACGGAAGACAAAGGAGTTTACATGTGTCAAGTGTTTTCTGGAAGACTTTCAGCCAATGCAACTGTAGTACTGGAGAGACTGGGTGAGTAATAGAAATATGAACAATATGCCACTGTTGGAGCTTTAATTAATACACAAGTTTAATTTAGTTATTTGTTTACGTTCAGCTGTGCACAAAGTCAATTAGGAATACACATTTTAGGCAAGGCAAGTTTATTTATATAGCACATTTCAAACACAGTAGTAATACAAAGTGATTTACTCAGAAAAGGAATTTAAATATTCATAAGAAATAAAAATATAACCTGAATCATCCCTATATGGAGTGGAAGAAAATGGAGAGTCAGGTTCGTGATTTTACTACCTCAGGTCGTATACCTTCCACCGCCATGCTGAAAAAAAACTCTTTTATTGGATTCAGGAAGGGGGAGTATGGGGGGTGGGGCAATGTACCGCATCTGGTCCACTTGGTTTAATGCTGTGACAATCTTGTGCAATCTGTCAAGAAATGCAAGTATTAGATTTGCATTATAGGGTCCCAGATTTGCATGGTGGTGGAGGACCCCATTTTGTGTAATAGCAGCGCGAAGGGTGATGTTATCCCCTCGCTGCCCTGGCACATTGGTGATTGCCCTGTGTCCAATTACATCTCTCCCTCTTCTTCTTGTTTTCACAAGGTTAAATCCAGCCTCATCCACATATAAAAATTAATGTTGAATTTCTGCAGCATCCATTTGCAAGACTCTCTGAAACACAGTAAAAGATAGGATGCTATTCAATATCTATTGCCCAGTATTTTTTGTGCCAGAACATTATGAGCAGTGCACAATACCACACCATAGTAAGATGAATAATACAAAGCTCCACATACTCATTGCGCAGATATTTCACTCTCTCTGAATTTCTGTCAAATGGTACCCGATACAGTTTCTTCATGTATGTTTGATTTTTCTTGAGGATTCGACCTAATGTTGACAGAGAGACTTGTTGGATGTTATTGAAAATATGGTCATCATTGATGATATTGGTTTGGATTTCTCGCAGCCTGTTACAATTATTGGTCAAAACCATGTTCACAATGGCGACCTCTTGTGCACGAGTGAACATAGGGCCCCTTCCACCTTGGTGTCCTCGACCCTCAATCCTATGTAAAAAAGATATATCAAAAAATACACATGCAGCCTACTGTCAAATGTCACAGTAAACAATATTGATGATAAGTACGGCAAACTTCAGTTTCAATGTACTGTGTGGTTAGCTTACCTGTTTTCTCGATGAAATGTCAAAATTACTAACACAACAGTATTTCTGCTGAGATTTGGTTTAACTCTTTGTCCAGCTTCCATCAGTGTCAGTCCATGGTTGATTAGATTAGATTCAACTTTATTGTCATTACACAAGTACAGGTACAAGGCAAATGCAGTTTAGGTCTAACCAGAAGTGCAAAAGCAGCAAGTGCAGGATATACAACGGTTGCATAAGTGCATGATATACAATGGATGAATAAGTGCAGGACATGGATATGTACATATATATATATAGATAGATAGATAGATAGATAGATAGATAGATAGATAGATAGATAGATAGATAGATAGATAGATAGATAGATAGATAGATAGATGGTTATTACTATAAACAGAATTTACAGGAGAATATGTCAAATGAATACATATACAGATGGCTATTACTATAAACAGAATTTACAGGTGAATATGTACTATGAGTATAATATAATATACAGATGGCTATTACTATAAGCAGAGTTTTACAGATAGAGGTATACAATATGTTAGTCTAAGATGAGGAATATAGCAGTGGATTAAGGTAGTGCAATGAAGTATGGACAGAAGCTATCCGAAAAAAAAGTGTAAAGTGCAGTGGAAGTGATTGCATATTACAGTGAGAAGTACGGTGCAAAATGCAAATGTAAACAGTTGGTACTGTGAATACAGTCGGCAGTGCAAATGAGCATAATCCAGTTAAGGTATGGTAGTGCAAGATGCATAAGTAAACAGTTTTTCCAGTAGTGCAAATAACAAGTGAAGGCAGATGTGATGTAGGAGAGTAGGCAGTATATGAGGGGAGTGGATCAGCGAGGGTTAGAGTTCAATAAAGAGACAGCTCTGGGGAAAAAACTGTTCTTTAGTCTGCTGGTCCTGGTCCGGAGGCACCTGAGACGCCTGCCAGAGGGCAGGAGAGAAAACAGTCTGTGGGCTGGGTGAGAGGAGTCCTTGAGGATGCTGCGAGCTCGATGCAGACAGCGTTTCCTCTGGATGTGCTCGATGGCAGGTAGTAGAGTCCCTGTGATGCGCTGGGCAGTTTTCACCACCCGCTCCAGTGCCTTGCGTTCCGCAAAACAGAGCAGCTCCCATACCATACTGTGACACAGTTGGTCAGGATGCTTTCCATTGCGCAGCGGTAGAAGTTCACCAGGATAGCTGAGGAGAGCTGATTCTTCCTCAGTGTCCTCAGGAAGAAAAGGCGCTGGTGAGCCTTCTTGACCAGGCTGGAGGTGTTGGTTGTCCACGACATGTCCGCCGAGATGTGGATCCCGAGGAACTTGAAACTGGAGACACGCTCAACAGCCATTCCATTGATGTGGATGGTGTCGTGTGTGCCTCTTGACTCTTTCCTGAAGTCCACGTTGAGCTCCTTCGTTTTGGTGGTGTTGAGGAGCAGGTTATTATCAGCGCACCATGTGGCCAGGTGCTGGATCTCCTCCCTATAGGCAGTCTCATCGTTGTTGCTGATGAGCCCAATCACCGTAGTGTCGTCCGCAAACTTGACGATGGAATTAGATCCATACACATGCTTGCAGTCGGAGGTGAAGAGGGAGTAGAGAATCCTGAATCCTGATCGAACATTCTGGGGTCTGTGAGTTAGGAAGTCCAAAATCCAGTTACACATTGAGGTGTTGATGCCCAGGTCTCCAATATTGGCTATTAACTTGGTTGGGATGACAGTGTTGAATGCTGAGCTGAAGTCAACAAACAGCATGCGGGCATAAGTGTTTTTATTGTCCAGATGGGTGAGCACAGAGTGCAGTGCCATGGAAACTGCATCCTCTGTGCTCCTATTGCTGCGGTTCGGCAAACTGGTGTGAGTACAATGTGGATGGTAGAGAGTCTTTTAGGTGTTCCAGGACCAGCCGCTCAAAGCATTTCATAACGATGGTTGTGAGTGCTACAGGGCTGTAGTCATTAGGGCACCTCGGGCTAGAGTATTTCGGCACTGGCACAATGGAAGTGCGTTTAAAGCATGTTGGTACAGCTGCTTGGGCAAGAGGCAGGTTGAAAATGTCTGTAAAAACCCCAGCGAGCTGCTCCACACATGCCCTGAGAACACGTCCAGGGATGTTGTCTGGTCCAGCAGCCTTGTGCGCACTGATCCGGCTCAGTGCCTTGCAGACATCTGTGGAGGAGAGTGTGATTGGTGGGTGGTCAGCTGAGGGTTTGAGCTTGGTGGCAGTTTCTCTGTTGTCTCTTTCAAAGCGAACATAAAAGTAATATAGCTTGTTTAGGAAGTTGACATCAGTGGCTGCGGGGGTGGAGTGGGTGGATTTATAATCACTGATGGCCTGAATGCCCTGCCACATGCGTCAAGGGTCAGAGTTGGAAAAGTGTCCCTCTATCTTTAGCTTGTAGCAGTGCTAGGCCTTTTCGATGCCCCTCTTCAGGTTTGCTCTGGATGTGCTGTAGGCTTGTGCATCTCCTGAAGGCAGTGTTGTGTGACTTCAACAGGAGTCGCACTTCCTTGTTCATCCAAGGCTTCTGATTTGGGTATGTGGTGATCTGTTTCTGGGTTGTAACACTGTCAATGGTGGTATTGATATGATCCAATACAGAGGAGGTGTAGGAGTCAATGTCCGTGTGAGCACCACTGGTGGCCTGAGAAGCAAACATACTCCAGTCTGTGTGTAGAAACCTTTCCTGGAGTGTGAAATGTGCCCCTGCAGGCCACACCTTGATGGTCTTCACTGATGGCTTCACACGGTTGATGAGGGGTGCATATTTGGGGGTGAGGAACAAAGAAAGGTGATAACATGGTCAATAAGTGTTGCACGGATTTCTTGAGTCATTTTTGGTCCTTGTCTTCTTTGTTCAGGTTCTATCAACTCTTCAAGTCCTTCTCTACCTCTTCCTCTACCTAGGCCTCCTCCTCTACCTCCTTCTCCTCTTCCTCCATCTCCTTCGTCTCCTCTTCCTCTACCTGGGCCTTCTCCTCTAACTCCTTCTTCTCCTTTTCCTCTACCTGGGCCTCCTCCTCTACCTCCTTCTCCTCTTACTCGATCTCCTTCTCCTCTTCCTCTACCTGGGCCTCCTCCTCTACCTCCTCATCTTCCTCTACCTCCTCCATCTCCTCTTTGAGCTCCCACTCTCATTCTCACTCTTCTTCTTCTTCTTCTTCTTCTTCTTCTTCTTCTTCTTCTTCTTCTTCTTCTTCTTCTTCTTCTTCTAGCTCCTTCTTCTTCTAGCTCCTTCCATTTTTGTTGAAGACAGCTGAACTCACCTGCTGCCTTTTATAGCACACCTGCGTGCTGCATTTTCAAATTAGTAGAATTTAGCAAATTGTGTGGAAATTTTTATTTTAGTGTGTAAACAATCCTAAAAAAAAACTGTAAACAGAACCCTTGCAGACAAATCCTCCCTTCTCTCAACTTCTTCCACCCAGACTGCCTTAACAAAATAATTAAATAAAAATAAAAACAAGGACAAGGACAAGGACAATCAAAACAATTATAAGAAGAAATTAAAAGAAATAAAAACATACAGAAAAGAGTAATAAAGATGTAGACGTACAGTGGCACAGTAAAAATAGTAATACAAATAATTAAAAGTTACGTCTGACAAGCGTAACTGGTGTGCAATGTTGCCAGACGTAGTGTAAAGTAGAGTTCAGTTAAACTCAGTTTTTGGTACTCAATTCATACAGTATATGTAATTGATTTAACAGCTTTAAAAAGTGGAAAATTTGAGTACATTATATTAGTTATATATATGGAAATATAATACACAAATATGTATAATGACAGGTATTACAACATAAACACTTTATCACCATCAGAACACTTTCTGTGTGTGTGTGTGTGTGTGTGTGTGTGTGTGTGTGTGTGTGTGTGTGTGTGTGTGTGTGTGTGTGTGTGTGTGTGTGTGTGTGTGTGTGTGTGTATGTTTGTGTGTGTGTGTTAAATACAAATGAACAGTTTGCTTTTTATGCTAATATAGAATTTTAAGGTGATACAGAAATTTACCCCATAACCCCTGTGTTCAGTAACTGATGTCTGTGTTTTACAGGTTTCTCTGCTCTACACATAATGGTGTTGATTCTCTCTATTGCTGCATCTGGATCTGCACTTCTGCTCTGCTGTCTGATCTACTGCAGAACACAAAATGGTACAAATATTCTTATTTGATGTAGTCCATTTGGAACTTGAAGTTTGAGAGAAAGTTGAGAAGGCAAACAATATATGTTAATAATGATATAATAGCTTAAACATACTACTTTGGAAAGAGTTAATGCTTCAGTGAGACTTAAAGGGCACCTATTATGCAAAAAAGTTTGAACATAAATGTGTGTTGGCAGTGTGTGTACACAACCACCCTATATTGGTAAACATCCACCCAATCCTTTTCTTTTAATCCCCATAATTCATAATCAGTGTCTCAGAACAAGGCGTTTGCAGAATCTTGGTAAAGTGAGTGTTGATGGACACTGCCGTTTTAGCATAGACCCCGGCCTCAGAGAGCTACACAGTCTGCCATGTTTATCTCCTCACCAGAGCATTAACAGCAGCATTCAAGTAAGAAATGTGTTCTTTATAAAGCTACTAAAGTTATTCAGTCAAGAGCAGTGAGTAATTTTCTGATTTCTTTTATTAATATTTACAGCAGATATGGCAGTTGGTAATGTATATTATGCTGCTTTCACTTTAGTACACAGCTCTAAAACACACACAGGATGTCTGTACTAGCTACAAGTGCACAGACATAATCAACTGTTTTCATGTGAACTTTGTGTGTTTCTGACTTAACCTTGTGTGCATTTGACAGTTTAATCACAATAACACATGAGAGAGAACAAGTTTAGACTAATTTAATAGCCTACTCACGGACGCACCAGCTGTCTGTGCTCAAGTTGAGAGTGAAAAGGCTTTAAAACACATGCAGATGATGATATTTCATGATGATGAAGAACTGCAATGTTACATGAGCGTGTCTGCAATAGAGATGATCATCAAAACAAACAGATGTATCATGTTTCAGTTTTCCACCCTCTGGGAAAGGGAGCAGCAGCTCATTTGCATTTAAAGGACACACACAGAAAACAGCAATTTTCTCAAACCCAAAATTGGGATTTTCAAAATGGCATATTAAGTGATCTGTTAGGAATTTTGATCTGAACGCTCTGGGGTCACCTGAGACTTATAATACATCTTGTAAAAAGGGGCATAATAGATGCCCTTTAAATCCCAAATCCAAGAAAGATGTTCACATGATCAACATGATACAAGAATAACAGACCAGCACTCAATATAGTTCAACTAATTTAAAGATAGAGCAGCCACAGTGAAAGGGATCAAAAACAACACAAAATTACTAAATGAGTGGAAAATAGTGAAATTATGAAATTTCCTGTCAGAACGGAAGGATATTGAGGTCTTAAGAGTTCTGATTTTTCTACACAATCATGAAAACAAAAAAAATCTAATCATGCTATTTATGACTTACTACTAAATGCCTTAAAACATGTTCAAAACACTGATGGGACAAACCTCACAAACATTGGTAAACCTAAAATCTGTAGTCAATCCCTTAAAGGGTAACTTCAGTGATTTAGCATTAGGCTTTGTATCAGTAGAAACCCGGTAGTATATTCAAATTATGGTACTTTTCCCCCTCATATCCCCCTGAGACGAGAGAATTATGCATTTTATTTCTGGAAAAAATCCTCAGATGACACAAACATCGTCATTTTGCGTCATTTTGGCCAGAGGCTAAAGACTACAGCCACTAGATGGAGCTGTTCCGCGTGTTATCAACCCGCCCATAGGGGAGAGATCTCATGCACAGAATGTAAGACACAGACGGCCGCACGGACATTCATAACGGAGTGATTAAAGTGAGTGTTTCAACTTTTCAATGAATTCCTGTGATAGTTTAGCTTTCATATGCACTCTGAAAACATGCCAGACTGGCTTTTAACGTTACCCCAGCTCTGCTCAGCTCTTCTCGTGATGAATGAAATCTGACACTGCTGCGTCTGTGCCGTGACTTTCGTTCGGCTCACTCACACTTTATTGAAAAGACACATTCAGTTTTTAATTGTAGTGTTTATTCTCTAACTGAATGAAATGATTGGATTACAATGAAGATCAAAACGACGGTGTACGGAGTGGCCTTGTAGGGCAGCGAAGCAAGTGCATTCTGGGAGTTGTTGTCTTTTATCCATGTAAGACCGCATGAATTCGCTCCAAGGATCGGTAGCGAACCGCGGTGAAGGCCGCACGCGTTCAGTGTTTCAGCTGGAAGAATGGATTTGATTATAATATTCTTTATCTGACTCCATTTATCATAGTTGTCGCATTTAGAAGAGAATCCCAACCGGTTGTTTGGTCATCTATATTTGATAGTTAATCATACATTTAATCGTTCCGTTTTAACCCTTTGTTGCAATTATACCGTTCCACATTGGAGATAGTTAATAATTACAGATTAATTCAGAAAGGATCAAAAATGTAACAATTTATTAACAATCAAGTAAATGTAAAATGTCAATTACATCATAGACATAAATCTCTTCTAAAAGGAAACACAAATTCTAGTTATGGTTACACTCTAAATAGTTTCAAATAGATGTAAACATAAACCATTAATTATGCTCTGTAGGCCTCTGCCTAGAATGTTACCTGTGAGAGAGAGAGAGAGAGAGAGAGAGAAAGAAAGAGGGAGAGAGCTAAAGAACAGCTCTCTCCAGAGAAAGCAGAAAATCCAAAGAGCGCGAGCTACAGATGAAATCCTCTTTTATACTCTTCCCTGATGTCACCAAATTCAAATCTGACTCTTGTAAAACTGACCAATCAGACCGAACCGTGAGACATTTGAAAATAACCATTCAGGCAAAACTTCCCCCATTGTATCAAAGGTGCGAAAACCTCATTCCTTTGTCCTTCTAACTTCACCTGGCCCTTCTGATGGCGTTAAGTGGGAGGGGGTTGAGTCAATTTCAATATCCTGATCACGACGATGGCTGCTAACAGCAAAGCAGATGATTTTGTTCCATTTCAAATATCTTTGATTATTTTCCACCTTACATCCACATGAGACAAAAATACATTTTCTGTCTTTTCTCAGTCTAGAAGGCACCAAATTAAAAAATAAGTGCACATTTCTACTGCATAAATGACCCAATTTAAATAAAAAGCTTAATGCTAAATCACTGAAGTAACCCTTTAATCTCATAAACTAACAAATGAGACTTTTCTTGCTGATAAGGTGCATGGAAAAAGTGCATGTAAAGTTGTGCCATTATTTGCCAATATGAAAGATTAATGGAACATGTTGTTTAGGCCTCAGTAGGAGACAAAAATACAATAAACTAGCCCATGTCAAATAAGCAGAAGTTACTGTTACCAGTGAATCAAAAAGAGATCTACAATGAATTAAATGCCATTCACTGTTATTAATGTCATGGCAGGTCAGGCAAAGAGAGGTGAGGAGGAGTGGATCTATATATGCAGGCAGCTTTAGCCTTAATTAATAAAATAACAAAGAAAACAACTGGAATGGGGTGATGGGAGAAGACAGAACACAACAGCTTCACAGCAACATAAAGATAATACCAGAACAAAGACCTGAGGGAACTAAAGGCATACTGTATACATAAGCCGCTTTTCCATCCTCAGGCCGAACGGTTCTTAGAACAGTTCCAGTTGTGTTTCTGTCTCACACTCACTGTCTCACATGCCTGGTAGCTTACAGATAGGTTTGCTGGTCCTTCTCATGGGGGACCTAGCATTTCACTTGGGACTCCAGCAGCGAACAGATGTCAATCGCTGCATTTGAGAGAGGGCTGTTATGCTCTGGAAATTAAGATAATGCTGAAATTCCCACTGTAATAGTGTGTACTCATGCTGAATCAGATTCAGAGTTGACGGCCATGCTTTCGTGGGTGGCTGGGGCGTAGTGCAACACGTAAATTGCTTTGCCTGCCCCGTGCCTTTTTTCCAGATTGGTGCCAAAATATGGAACACCAAAGGTGCCAAAATCTGATTTTGCCCTCTCTCACTACCCACAATGGTGGGGGTGGCAGTGCCACTGGCAGGCTGCCCTGCACGCGGGTAGTTCTGAGTCGAGGTTGAGCTGCGTACAGTGACTGACCGTATTCAAAGTCACAGCGCTGGCCCTCGGCCAGATGATGTCCACCTTGGTAGTCCAGAAGCGCCCCCTGGCTAAACCTTGCAGAGGTGCGAGACGTTGCCAAAGTACACTTTCTCGATGCTCCCATCTCACAAGGTGGCCTTTTTCGGCAACAATGTCAATGATTGTGCCCAACAGTCCTCTCCAGTTCAGAAGCAGGCTGAGGTAGTTAGGAGCTTTCCTGACGTGACTAGAGTCATTAAATGGCTTCAAATAGCATTTTCTATATCAAGCAAAGTAAACAATCAGATTGAAGGGTGATTCTCACAAAACTGTATTTTCTGCAAGCTTCAAGGATCACTGGAGACTCCAAAAGGACACCAGATAACCAAATATAAGGAGTCCATATAATTCTATTATATAATACATTTATACACACCTAAGCACCCATGAAAAAAACAGAAACCACAGAATTCACAGTGTATAGTATGTGTACAGAGGAGCAACAACAACGAGATTGTTTTCATTTTAGACGAGTCAAGCTGCGATACTGAACAGGACCACACAGAGACGCCAAACAACTCCTAAATCAACTGTTTTGACTGCATGAACCTACGATTACTAAACACAACAACTCAAACATTATCCTTCCTGAGTGTGTGGAAAATATGTGAATATACTGAAATGTGTCTGTACATAAATGCAGATCAGTGTTCTAGAGCGCACACATTCATGGTTTGTTCTTTGTGCATCAATAGAACAGACTCACACGCTTACTGTACGACACCAAAATTGGGCTCTTCAAAAACAATCACAGAATACGACCGCGCTCGTGTTTTAAAGCAAAGCACAGACTGGAATGAATAATTCACTAAAAATGCAATATGAGTCTCTATTCTGTTGGGGTAACAGCTTACGACCCAGGACCAGTAGTGAAAAATGAAGACCAAGAGTCAGGAGTGTAATTAATTAAAGAAAAATTTACTGAAAAATTTAGTGATACTGTAGTAGATGGTTGTTTAGTTATAATTTTCTTCCTAATATTATCAATCTTGCAGGGTAAGAAGTTCATAAAGTCATTACAGCTGCGCTGTTTGAAAACGTCAGAAGTTGAAGCTTTATTTCTTGTTAATTTACCCACTGATTCAAATAAATACCTAGGGTTGTGTTTGTTTTCTTCTAAGACAGTCGAAAAATAAGCAGATCTAGCAGTTTTTTATTGCCTTTCTGAATGCAATCATGCTCTCTTTCCAAGAAATACGAAATACCTCCAGTTTTGTTTTCTTCCAGCTACGTTACCATTTTTACCACAGCTACCATTTTTCTGGCTGCTGTTTTAAGGGCCCGAGTTGATCATTTACACTACATAATGTTACGTAAAGCACCGAAACTTCAAAATAATTATATTTGAAACTAGATTTCTGAGTAATACTGAAGGTATTATTATAAATTACAGCAACACCTCCCCCTTTTCCTTTCCGACGTGGCTCGTGTTTATAACAATAATCTTGGGGGATGGACTCATTTAAAGTAATGTAAACGTCAGGTTTTAGCCAGGTTTCTGTCAAACACAGCACATCTATGTTATGATCTGTAATCATAAAGAGTCCCTATGTGTCGGGATTTATCAGACTTCTGTGACGTGAGACAGCCAAGCCAGTCTGTCCTGAGCTGGGTCCCAGTTAGTCAAGGTTCAACTCTAAGACTATGAGCCATATTACTAGAGAGAAGAGCAGCACCACCCCCAGGATGGATAAATACCATCTCTTTTTAACAGGTCAGGTCTGCCCCAAAAGCTTTTCCAATTGTCTATTAACCCAGCTTTTTCAATTATCTATTAAGCCTATGTTATTCTGCGGACACCACTTAGACAACCAGCCATTGAGTGATGATAGTCTGCTAAGTATCTCATCACTTCACCGAACGAGGAAGGGACCAGAACAAACTACATAGCTTGACATAGCACTAGCGAGTTCACACACCGCTTTAATGTTCACTTTGGTGATCTCCGACTGGCGAAGTCGAACATTATTAGTGCCAACGTGAATAATAATCTCAGAGAATTTACGATTAGCATTAGCCAGCACTTTTAAATTTGCTTTGATGTCAGGCGCTCTGGCTCCCGGTAAACATGTGACTATGGTGGCTGGTGTCTCTATTTTCACGTTCTGTGTAATAGAATCGCCCATGACTAGGGCATTTTCAACAGGATTCTCAGTGGGTGCATCACTGAGTGGGAAGAACCTGTTTGATGTTCTAATCGGAATGGAAGAGTGGCATTTTGATCCGCAACTATGCCGTCTCACAGTCACCAGTTGCCCGGCTGCTCGAGCTCTACTGTCGGAACTGAACAATTTACAGAGTTCACTAAGCTATTCACATCCAAATCAGTCTAAAGCCCTTGCATTCTTACTATTCTCAAATAAAGTTTGGATGCGTGTCTCTAATTCTGAAATCTTCTCCGTCAACCTGACTATCTCCCTGCATTTATCACATGTTAAGGCCTCTTCGCTGACAGAGAAGGTTATACTAAACATGTGACTGGCAGTGCAAGTGACAATAACAGGAGAAGATGACATGGCTTACCATGTTTGTTCACTAATCCAAATCACCAGAGTTGTTTGATGGACTCGTAAAAGGCACGCGAGAGAAAAACAGGAGACCCGGATGCACGGATGGCAGGCGAACAGGCTAGCGAAATGCTAACGTGTTGTGATAGGGATTTATATTAAAAGCGATATCAGATTTAATGTGATTGGCAATATTAGAAAATACATTGTGATGAGTAAGTTATATTTAGTAGTATAAACAACAAGGAATGATATCTAATAGAGATTCAAAAGCAAAGCTGTACGGAGCTACAGAAGCAAATACTCAGCAGCAAGACAGACAGGAGGAAGTCAGGAGCAATCAATCACCTATCCCAAATCGAGGGCTGACTTTCAATGGATCGCAGCGAGTGAGCTGCTCTGCCATGCACGAAACCCTGACCCAGAATCAGGTCGTCTACTAGTAATTTAGCACTGGGTTCTCCACAAACTTGTGGTGTGATAAGGGGGAAAGGGGCGACGCTCTTTCGGCCGCCCCCCGGTTCCAGTCTCGAGAATCTCTCCTTGCTGGCCGGAGCTGGCTCTCTGAGGCCCATCAAAGTCCTGTGGTGCTGCTGTATTATTCCTTCTTGGCGGTATTCTGCGTTCAGTCATAATCCCGCAGATGGTAACTTCTCACCAGTGGCTCCTCCGCCAAGCACACGCACCAATCTGAACCTGCGGTTCCTCTTGTACTGAGCAGGATTACTATTGCAATGAAACTAACCTGTCTCACGACAGTCTAAACCCGGCTCACGTTCCCTATTAGTGGGTAAACAATCCAACGCTTGGTGAATTCACAATGATAGGAAGAGCCGACATTGAAAGATCAAAAAGCGACATCGCTATGAATGCTTGGCTGCCACAAGCCAGTTATCCCTGTGGTAACTTTTCTGACACCTCCTGCTTAAAACCCAAAAAGCCAGAAGGATCGTGAGGCCTCGCTTTCACAATCCGTACTCTTACTGAAAATAAAGATCAAGCTAGCTTTTGCCCTGGACCTGAAATCCACACATTCTTGTAACACACAGAAACCTACTGAGTTGAAGATGGGTGACATTGTTCTCATTGGAGATGCCAACACACTGAGACAAACCTGGAAATTAGAAAAATTGAGCAGCTGTTTCCAGGCCAAGATGGCAAAGTTAGATCCTGTGCTGTTCGCACATCCACAGGGACTTTGTTGAAGAGACCCATTCAGTTGCTTTATGCATTAGAGATTTGATGCAATAGAAAGTTGATGAACAGTTCATGGGGGGAGGATGTTGTGAATTAATTAGATTAATAATATAATGTTTAATTAATTGTCTTTTAATAATAACAGAAACAGTTTAAATTGCTGCATTATTAGGTACCAATAATGCTTTGTGGCAAAGCGTGAGCCCGCAGAACAGAAAAAAAAGAAGAGAGAAATGAGACTGATTCAATGTGTTTGTGCTGCAACAATTTGTAATCCTGTTCATAAACTTCAGTAAACAGTTTTTATTTTATTTTAATTCCATTCGTCAGTGGTCATTATTGCTTTGCTAAGAAGAAAAGACACGACAGAGTGAAAGCAATGGGGCATTTTTTAATTTGCATCATCTTTACTCTTAATTGTTGTCGTATAGCCTTTACCCTTGTTTAGTTCTAATTAATGATATTTGATGTAAAGCGTGTTCTTTAATTTCTTTAATACAAAGGTGTTATATTACATTTATATTACACATACAATATAAATGCTTGCACGCTCCTATCAGTCATGAAATGTGTCAGAATAATGAATCTTTTCATCATACTAAATTAATATTAGTGCTACTAAGTAGATAAGTGTATTTGCGATCGATTGTAACATTTATTATTGTTGAATAAATCCCCAAAAAATTATGTGCTGTATTCATGGAGTAGTTCAACTACTCCAACTGAGGGCTGGACACTATTGACACTCAATAGGTAGATCGAATTACAAAAAACCTTTATTACCATAAAACAAGTATAACCTTAAAAATAATAAAAACAAGAAAAAATTAAACAAGATATGCAGTCCTTAAAGCAATCTGGTTATGATGTCCTTCTGGTCAAAAAGTGAATGTCTTGGTTTGGTCCCACAGTAACGCAGGTCTCCACAGATCTGGTCATTAGTTTACTAGAGAAAGATAAGAAACAAACTGCAAGTATGTTCAGTCCAATTCAAACACAAAGAAAGCCTACTCCCACTCTCACTTGTGCACACAAATACCCATACACCCTACAATACACACCAAAACCCAAATAAATCACAGGACTAAACAAAAGAAAGAAAGAAAGAAAGAAAGAAAAAAAGGACTATTGGCTAGTGTACTGGCAATTAGTTCTCATGGTCTCTTCTAGTTAAAAATGTGATGTAGAATGATCACAAAATTGATCGATCTTCAATAATCAGTTACTGGAGTTGTTCTCACAATATGACCGGGTAGCAGTTTCCATTTCCCAGTCTGGTCAATTTCCAGCGTTGTGAACGTGATTACTCTGCGTCGCCTTCTTCACCGCACCTGGACTCACTCCGCACTCTTTCCACTCGTCTTTGCACAGTTTTGAACGTGATTACTCTGTGTCGTCGTCATGTTCACCACACTTCGATTCAATTGTCCCTGCACGGCTGTTCAGTTTTCCGTTGTAACTGCTACTGTGTACCTTCTCAGAGTGACGCCTGCACACCACCACTCTACAGGACGTACAAACTTACATGTGACTGACGCAATCACATACGACACATGCTCTCGGTCTCCAAAGCATGCTCTTAAAGGGATAGTTCACCCAAAAATGAAAATTAGCCCATGATTTACTCACCCTCAAGTCATCCTAGGTGTATATGACATTCTTCTTTCAGACCACAATCAGAGTTATATTTAAAATGTCCTGGCTCTTCCAAGTTGTATAATGGCAGTGTATTGTTGCTCTGTTTTTGAAGTCCATTCACTGTAAAAAAAAAAATTCAGGTCTCCAATTGAAAATTTTCTAGTGACCAATCACATCTAAATTTTTCAGTTGACCAAATTGAATTTCTGTGAATTGATGCAATTTAATTCACAGAAATTCAATTTGGCCAACTAAAAAATTTAGATTTTCAATTGGAGACATGATTTACAGTGTAAAATATCCATCATATAACCACTCCACACGGCTCTGGGGGGTTAATGGCCTTTACCTTCTGAAGCGAAGTGGTGCGTTTGTGTAAGAAAAATATCCATATTTTAAACTTGATAAAGTAAATTATCTAGCTTCCACCAGATCGGAAAAAAGCGTAACTGATGTGCAATGTTGTCAGACGTACTTTATAAAGTAAACCATCTAGGATGGTTTGAGGGTGAGTAAATCATGGGGCAATTTTCATTTTTGGGTGAACTAACCCTTTAAAGGGCAACGGTCTCCAACATCCTCTCAAGAGCATGGCAATACACAAACACTGATCAATGAACCAACAAAATAAAATTAAAATGTGTATCAAAATACATAAATCTAAAATATAGCTGCAAGCAGCCATTATCGGGGCCAAGTGCAAAGAAGAAGACAAGACATGCCAAAATGGCTGGCAATGTCAGATCAACTGCAGCAATGAGCAATTAAAGACCTATTAAGGTGATTTTAGGCAAAATAGCTGTAAAATGATACAGTCAATAATAATGATTTAATTAATGATTTATCACTTTCAACCAATAGGTGGTACAGTTACGAAATTGATGTGGTGTGGTCAGAATAAGGGAACAATGACACATGCAAAGATTGGTGTCAATATATCAAAGCAAGGTGTCAATATAGTGTCAATATGTCATTGCAGAGATATAGCCTCAAGAGGCCTTTTCATTATAAGTATGGACCACATGGCGGTGCTGTTTTGAAACCGTTTAAGCAGCTTAAAGGCATGGTGCTGATGGCACATACCTAGTTTCGTAATGATACACAAATTAATTTGTAAAGCATAGCATTTTATATCATAATACTGCATTGTAGTCAATGGGAATGTCATGTTTTGTTCTATTATAGCGCCACCAAGTGGCACAATCCTACCATTTTTTTTATGTGTCCTCGGAGTGAGCCCATACATGTCTGTGTCAATTTTGGTCAATACGATAATGCAATGCGGAGATATTGCCTTAAGTGTGTTTTTGCAAGTGTTACGTAAAATTTGTTTGCACGTTTATCGAAAAAGATTTGACGAATCAACTTGATAAGCAAGATGTTTTTGTCAGCATGGTCTGAAGACGATCTGGTTCAATTTTCGTGCAAATCGGATGAACCGTCTAGGACGAGTTTGCAAAAGTAGGTTTTTCGGAAAATTCAAAATGGCGGGAAAATTTTTATGACGGAAAATTAAATCATAGGGTGTAATCGAATCGCCTTGAGCCAAGAAATGAGAGGAAAACATATTTTGTTTCTAGCCCTTATGGTTCAAAGGTTATTAGGGTTAGGGCTATACATTTTGTACTGATGGTGTCGCTAGAGGGATTGAGTTAGAGACTCCAAATTTTCTATGGTGACTTTTCAGACTGTCCTCTATCAGTGTGCCAAATTTCATAATTTTCCGCAAACGGTTCTATGGGCTGCCATAGACTCAAGAGCGGAAGAAGAAGAAGAAGAAGAAGCAGAATAATAGTAATAGGAATGGGAACGTATTCGCACCTTCGGTGCTTGGCCCCTAAAAACCATTATAATACTTTACGCCCATCACATAAACACCTCATTAATGTTTGCACATGCTTATGGTCATGTGTTTGACAATAATCTGTTCACACACACACAAAAAAGCCATATTTGCACCTGTATTTAGTGCTTAACACGTGATTGAATTGAAAGAGATGGATGGATCATAGTGGGGTTATTTTGCCTTATCATTTATTTTACATTAGGAATTAAATGTGTTTTCCTTTTCAGGTTTGATTGTGCAAAAGCATTGTTACTGCAAAGTTTATTTGGGATCTTCAGTGGTTTTGCCCTGTCATGTTCCTCCAAACGTACTAACTGAAGATCTGAAGGTGGAATGGAGAAGAACAGACACTAAGGCACTGGTTCATCTGTATCCAGATCGTGAGAGTCAACCAGAAAAACCGCACCAAGATTATCATGAGAGAGCTCATTTCTTTACTGAGCACATTAAACATGGAAACTTCTCCCTCCGTCTGGACAATCTGAGAGCTGAAGATAAAGGAGAATACACATGCAGAGTTTACAGCAAGAGGAAATGTGTGTCTTCAGCCGAGACAAATTTAGTTCTGAGTAAGTAAACAGATAAAAAATAATTTGTGAACATTTGCAATTATTTCCAAACAGGAAATGATTATGAAATCTGAATATATTTGTAATCCTGAATGTGGTTATAAATATTACTGAATATTTATTCAGGATTTATATTGATTTAAGATTGTATATTACAGTACTGTAAATGTTTTCATTCAGCACCTCTAAGAGAAGTTTGAAACATATCTTGGATAGTTTGCTGTTGCATTAAAGGCACAGTGTGAAAGTTGCGCCGCTAGAGGTCACTTATTTAAAACAAAAGCATCATGGGAGTTGTAGTCTTGATTCTTCACCTCCACAGCCGATGGAAAGGAATCCAGGCTGAAACCATGCTCATGCTTTGTATAAGTGAATGTATTACAGTTTTATGAACTCTTTCCCTGTCAAACACAGAATTGTATGTTATTTGCGAGAAAACGCTTCCCCGCCAAACACCATTATTTATGACTGATGAAGTTCCTCTGGGAGGTTCAGTGGTTTTGCCCTGTGAGGTTGACAAAGACTTGTTACAGAAAAGTCTGAAGGTGGAATGGAGAAGAACAGAGACTCTGGTTCATCTGTATGAAGGTGGTGAGAGTCGACAGCAGCAGGATTATCAAGATAGAGCTAATTTCATCTTTAATAATCAGATTCAACATGGAAACTGCTCCCTCCGTCTGGACAATCTGAGAGCTGAAGATGAGGGAGAATACACATGTAGAGTTTACAGTGACCAGGATTGTGTTCATTCAACCAACACAGAGTTGAAACTGGGTAAGTAAACTCTGCTGCTGTTGTAGTCCTGATCAATATGATTTTGAATATGAAATAGTATTTCCAGATTTTTGAAAATATAAGTTTGATGCATTTAAGTGATAAATATAGTTGTCTGGGCTGGTCATATATCATTAATAATGTACATACTATTAATAATTTTGAAAGTACACCAGCTACATCTGATCATGTATTTATGCTTTATCAGCTGCACTGTGGGTTTGTAGTGCTGGGTTTGTAGACGTGCGTGTCTATGGACAGTAATCTCCTTCTAAATTAAAGAGCAGAAGTCAGTAATTGAAATTTATACAAAAGCTATTAGCAGATAATGTCAGAAAAGAAATCCAGATTTGTGGAAGGAATTTTTGTGCTTTTGACCTCAGAAAAGTCTAAATTCAGTCCGGTCATTTGTAGTTCATGGATTTAACCAGCAGATTCTCCTTCATGATGTCTCTGACAGTTATAGTTAATAGTAGCCATGAAGTGTGTCAGTAGTTTAATTAATGATGAATTATACTGACATTCTTTATCATTTAATTAGTCTTGACTAATTCACCACTGTAGTGCACAACACAATGCAAGACAGAAGTGCTCTCACTTTAATGTCTATTTCACAGCTCGTTCATGTCTGTATAATAGTACATGCTTGCACAAAAATCCCAGCTCTCCTTCACTCTGTCTGCTGACTTTGTGCTTATGGTGTATAGCAGTTCACTGTGCTGAAGACGCACCGCTCTTGAAATCTGTCCCATAGTCTCACAAAACTACAACTGACTAAACCACAAAGCCCTGGGGATTCATTTATAACTGTTGCATCCACACATAACAGGCCCTGAAGAGGCGTACACCACTTCCAAAGCTTAAGTTGTGATTTATAAAAAAAACAAACTTGACGTGAAACTGTGACCCATGCGTACGGACATTTTGGAGACAGAGCAGTTTGGCGACACCGATGGTGAGCTGAGGGACTGACGGCAGATGAAGAAAAACCACTTTAAATCCTCATTATGATCCCTAATCATAAATACAGAGTTTAAATAAATCTAATATACACATTTAGATTAAATATGCCATTCTCATTAATAGAGTTAAGCTCTTTAATTACATGAAATCATTATCCATTATCCATTATAATAAATATAAATATTTGTAGTGGATGCGATGCTTTGAACACTTTTCCTGTGTCATGCTGTGTTTAAATGTTTTAAGGATTGCTTGGAGTTTGATAATAGCAGAACTCATGATCTGAGAAAATGTATAAAAGACCTACTGCTGGCTTTATCTAAGCCCTGTCTGTGAAACTAGGCCTTGAAGTCATCCGAGGTGTATATGACATTCTTTTTTCAGACAAACACAATCTGAGTAATATTAAAAAAGTCCTGGCTAATCCAAGCTTTATAATAGCAGAGACTGTTGCTCTGTTTTGAAGTCCTAAAAAATGCATCTGTCCATCATATAACTGCTCCACACAGCTCCGGGGGTTAATAAAGGCCTTCTGAAGCGAATCAATGTGTTTGTTTAAGAAAAATATCCATATTTAAAACTTTATAAAGTAAAGTTTCGGCCGACCGCCTTCAGTATTCAATTTATGGATAAAGTGTTGAAAGTGCCTCTGCCGATCGAAAGACTAACGTGACCAGGTCTGCTCGTCAGACGTCACGTACGCATCTTGATTTGCGAGAAGGAACTTTCAACACTTTTCCACAGAAGGCGATCGGCTGGAACTTTACTTGATAAAGTTTTAAATATGGATATTTTTCTTACACAAACACATCGATTCGCTTCAGAAGGCCTTTATTAACACCCCAGAGCCGCGTGGAGCAGTTATTCGACGGACAGATGCACTTTTTATGGACTTTATAAACAGAGCAACTATTACTTCTATTATAAAGCTTGGATTCGCCAGAGCTTTTTTAATGTTATACACCTAGGATGACTTGAGGGTGAGTAAATTATGGGCTAATTTTCATTTTCGGATGAACTATCCCTTTAACATGATTTTCTCAGATGGGCTGATTTAAAAAAAAAATTTTTTTTTTAAACTTTATTTAATTTCTCTCTCTGTTTGTTTCAGGGTTCACTGTGTATGGTTCCTCTGCTTCTCTGGTTGCTCCTCTGGGATCTTCAGTGGTTTTGCCCAGTTATGTTGATGAACCTTTACCAGTGGAGGGTCTGGAGGTGGAATGGAAAAGAACAGACACTAAGGCACTGGTTCATCTGTATCAAGATGGTGAGAGTCGAGCAGAGGAACAGCATCAGGATTATCATGAGAGAGCTCATTTCTTTACTGATCAGATTCAACATGGAAACTTCTCCCTCCGTCTGGACAATCTGAGAGCTGAAGATGAGGGAGAATACACATGTACAGTTTACAGCAAGAGGAAATGTGTGTCTTCAACTGAGACAAATTTGGGTCTGAGACTATTAGGTAAGTCAGCAGAAGACCTGCTCTTATCCTTAATCAATAGTTTATTTATTTATAATATTACATTATTCCAACACAGTTTTGAGTTTGATTCATTAAGTTAAATGTAATTGTTAGAAAGTACAGCAATGTGCATTTAAATAAAATCAGATTACTGGTAGTAGTAGTTTTAATAATGATCAAATATTCCATTCAAAATTAATTTACCCTTTTGACTCAGTTGGAGTTATTTAAAGGTGCACTATGTAACTTTTCCGTCCTCTAGAGGTCACCTATTCAAAACAAAGGCGTAGTTTGATGACGTCGAGTTTGAGCGCAGAATCTTGGGACATTTGGTCTTCACCTCACAGCCGGTGGAAAAGAATCAGGATAGGACTCAGGCAGAAATCATGTTGATGGATGTGATTATTACCGTTACTGTAGTGTGAAGCAGAGCAGGACCGAGTGTTGTGGAGCTGAGGAACCGCTGGAGTAGTTGTTAATAAGATGAACACAACACACGCCTCGTGACCCATACGGAAATGTAATATATGTGCTTATATGAAATATCAATATATGCAATAAATGCTCATATAAAGTAAAAACATATATGAAATCTATTAGAAATTGGAACAATTCCATATATTGACATATTAATTTATCCCATATATTATATGTATGTATAATACATATTTTGACATATGTCTCATATATGAAATATCCTAATATGCTCATATAGAGTAAAAACATAAATGCACAGCTATGAATATCAGAAATTAGTTCCATATATTGACATATAATCTATTCCATAGATTATATGTTCAAATGATATGTGACAAATTTCTGTCACTGATGTCACTGATAAATGTCGCAGAGTCTTAGTATAGATTTTATGTATAAAACAAATACAATTTACAATTTACTGTCGCAAGGGATGAAGAAGGACTCAAGGATGCAGAGGTTAATGGACTTTTTAGTAGACTTCAAAAATAAACAAACAAAACACAAAGACACCCCTTCATGCTTATAACTTAGTTATTAGCCTTAGTTATTTTTTTTTCAATAAACCACATAAAAGAGGACACTTAGTTTGTGTTCAAACTAACTGTAAGAGTCTCAATGAGGGAGTGAAAATAAATTGTATCTATTGAATCACTGAATGGTATCATAGTAACAATTTGCACATGGACGAAATCCAAGACTAGCCTGACTCCGCCCTCCTACGTACCTCCTCTCAATTTTCATTTTCCTTCAGTACTCCATCTGGGACTGCCAGGGGCGGACTGGCCATCAGGAGCACCAGGCTTTTCCCCAGTGGGCCGCTGGACAAAGTGGGCCGGCCAGTTGCTCAAAATCTTTTCTCAAATCTATTTAGGCTGATCAGTCTTAGTGGTGTAAATGCGTTCGTCAATGTCAAAATGTTTGAGATATCCAATCAAATCGAAGGAGGCGGGATTTATTTCAGTTTCACAGAATCCGAGCAGCGCCAGCGCGGCATTTGAGTGCGAGCCAAAGTAAGATAAACAGCTGAACTTGAGGAGTCAATACAGCAATATTTTCCCACTGTTTACGTTTTTTATTAATTTTTTTTAAGTTAAACAATACACATTAATGTCCAGGGATGAAAACTACTGCTGACCTTTTCGAATTTCTCAGATTTTAACGTAATTTACGTTATTCGACACACAATGCACAAAGAAACGTTAACGTAGCAGTTTTCAGCATCAGAGTGAATGATTGTGTATCTGTTTCCAGGCTTCAGTAATATCACAGTCATTTGAAAATGATTCATAAAACTCAATATTATTTTCACTAAAACCTGGGTAAAACTGTCATATTCAAGTATGTCCCGTGAAGGAACGTGTCATATAGACCTACTAAAATAAATATAGGCTATAATTTGCTAGGTAGTTCATATGCATTATTTTACACACTAGCAATAACAGTTTGAAATAATTAAGACTTTTAATAATTAAGACTAATGGTTTTGAAAGGAGAGGGCTGAATTTATTTGATTAAAAATACAGTAAAAACACAATATTATGAAATATGAATAGCATTTCTAATAGCTGTTGTGAATATATAGTAAAATGTTTTTTTAGTCCTGTGATCAAAGCTGAATTTATCATTATTACTCCAGTCTTCAGTGTCACACATGACCTTGCAGATATCATTTTAATATGCTGTATTTTTCATAAAAAAAACCCTTCATGGACCAATATAATTTTTAAACAATTGGAGCTCTATTCCATAAAATGACAGATGTCAAGCTCCTGAAAGGACAAATACTATAACCACTAGAAAGGCACCATAAAATAGTCCACATTCTGCACTACATACCAAGTAATTGCTTTATATGGACTGATTTTATGATAGGTATTGAACTTTAGGGATATTAAACTTCACTGTATGGAAAAGTTTTCAAAATGTGTGTAAAAAAAAAAAAAAAATTGTCATGTGCACCAGGAAAGGCCAATTATAGCCTCTAGAAGTATGCCTGTCATTCATTAATGTTAATGATAAGCATTTCAATAATAAAAGAAATAGCATTTATATTTCTGTATAAATAGCATCTATATTTTTAGGTTAGTAAGTGGTGTTTAAAATTGCTCTGTGCATAATGAGCTAGTGAGTTTATGGTGAGATGAAAAACTTTTCTTCAAAAGCACAATTAATTTCCTATTATCACTATAAAGCTGCTTTGAAGCAATCTGTGTTGTAAAAAAGCGCTATATAAATGAAGGTGACTTGACTTGACGTGTTGCGGACCAGTTGTTATGGGCCGCTTTGTCGCAGAAAGTCCATGGCCACTTTTTTGCCCCAGTCCGCCCCTGGGGACTGCGGTATATTCTCTGGTTTTCTCCGAACAAATTTGAACCAGTCCAATCAGCGAACAGAGGGAGCGGCTGAGAACGATGACGCTGATGTTGTGCGCTAGTTTGAGTTGTAGTTCAGTAATGGCGGCGGTGAAAGATGCGAGCGAAGCCATTCATTCCATTGTGGCACCGCTGCCGAATATCCAGAAGTTATAGCTGGAGCAAGGACAATCATTGCTGAGTTTTGTTGGTGGCCATGATGTTGTGGCCCTCCTCCCCACAGGGTTCGGAAAAGTTTGATTTTCCAGCTCGCTCCGTTAGTGGTGAAGGAGTTGGCTGAAGCCCCGGTAATTGTTTCGCATGCAGTCGGAATGTATTGTCATCATTTACAGGGGCTAGTCAGTGATTTTATTGCTGTTCGTCTCCCACCACCCGCGAAAAAATCCCCAGCCGAATGACCTACTGTTTTAGACAAACCAAGGTCGTGTGGTCATTTAATTGCTGTCCGAATCCACATCTGAGTTTTCAAGACTATATCACTTCAAAATGTACTGTTTATATCCTTTTTGACCACTGCAGAGCACCGTGCGGTTGCGCTTCGCTGTAATTTGGATGCATTTCTAGACTTGTATTTCTTTAAATGATGGCATGTATTTTACAAGAGCAATATATTTAATCACTGCTCAAGAAGAAAAGCACGTAAACATTTGAATTGGGCCGTTATTATGGCAGCATTTATTCTTATCATACCAAGCATATGACATTTTATTTACAGCATACAATCATGTTACGGACCAGCAGCGCTTTCTCGATCACAAAACTCTCCCCTCCACTGTGAATAAATCACTATCCGAATGCACAAGTTTAAGGTTTTATCACTGAGGTGGCGTGTACAATCTGCAGTTATTTTTACGGACTTCCATGTGAGAAACAGTGCCGAACGGCGCACGACATACGTCACGACCAAACGTTAGCGATTGGTTATTGCAGATCCAGAGTGACTCTTGGCAGATCCAATAGTTTTAAACTTCAACAGAATACCGCCTTCATGGAAGTAAACGCTTGTCAATGGAGATTGGCCAGACTCTCTGAACAAATGAAATTAGTCTGGTAAGACCAAGCTAATCCAAGACAGCATTGTAAATAAAAAAACTCAAACCCAAAATACTAAAGTGCTACACAAATAAATAAAAAAAAACAGCAAAAATATAGGTGTACCAAACCATTCAAAATGCCATAGAGGGAAAATGATATACACTCTGCAATGCAAGTCTTTTATCTGAGTGTTGTAGAGTCCCAGTCCCAGCAGGCAATGAAGATATACAATCCTAAATCCTTGATAAGGCACTGGCACAATCCAACACAGTTAAGAAATAGGTATCAGCGCACTCAAGCCCCATAATAGAGTCCTCTGTGAGCTTCTCTGCAAACTTCCAAACACTATGAATTAACATTTTTATGGGTACATGGGTACATAAAAATGTGCATTTGAATAAGATTTTAAAGCATTAGAATGTACAATTTACTTAACTCCTCAAACACAATGTGATTCCAGGCATTTTCAACCATAAGGCTGATTTATACTTTTGCATCGGACCTACACTGTATCCTTTACACCGCAAGTTATGCGTTGGTTTTCATTTATACTTCTGCGTTGTTGTCCGCGTCAATGTGCAATTACACATGCAGACCGCTAGTAGGCAGTCTCCACCAGCATGTTGATGGTAACCCACAGTATCAAGGCAAAAGCCAAAGAAGAAGCAGCTTGTTGTGTACATTGTCGGAGTAGCAGCAGCAGTGATGGCGGCAAATAGATAGCACTGTTTCACATACTGCACCGTTCTTGCGGCTTGAGTTGTTGTATCTAATATAAATTAAGCATCTCTAGTTGATTAGTAGAGTTAAATAAGAGGTGATCTGGTGCTGGAATGCGTTTTTGAAATCATGCAGAGCTCGTGGCGCTGTTTTCAGTATCGGTGGCTCGTGCAGATGAGTGCTTCAATCGATTGCTGTTGCGGAGACTTTATTCACGAAAGGCACCCCAATGTGTCCCTGTTCTTGATATACAATCACTGATTAACATTGGTTTTAATGAGAAAATAAATAAACTATACAATGGTGGATTAGAACCCAGAACCTCTGGCACACGTAACACAAATTCTTCCACTAGCCCATCAAGAGCTCACACACTCACAGCGGATCTATGTTTTTATTCACTAGCATAAAGAATCTCTGGACTACAAAATACTGTGTTGTATAGCAGATGTATGGATGAAACTATCATCTCATTACTGGACACACACACACTCCTATCGCAGATTTTTTACTTATTTATTGACCTGAAGGAAGGTTTCTGGCAGACCAATCACAACGCTTGCGCTCCGCATATAATTGACGCGTTGTTACATTTTTGGAGAGGTGCGCATCAGGGTACGTCGTAGGCTACGCGCGCATCACACAGCCTATGGCGTAGCTACGGCGTACACTCGACGCAGAAGTATAAACGAATTTGTTTGCCCATATAATCTTAAAATGTTTAGGTTAAGCTTTTTTGGCTTGCTGTCTATTGATGAGGGGCTCGATGAAGCAGTTTCACATTCAAAACTGCTGTGAAACATACAGGAACCAAGAGAACAAAATACCAGGTAGGGAACAACCAACAAAATACAACGATCCAGCACAGGAATGTATTGCCTTACAATAAATGCATGACATCACTACTCGGATATAGGGACATATTTGTACACATTACATTTCCGTATGGGGAGCAGCGGGACTTTTATTATGACACAGTCGCTGGTCATGAGTTTGAGGTAACGCAGCTCTGTTTATCATATTTGATACATCTGAGTGTGTTGAAAATTGTTATGACGTTACTCTGTGCGTTCCCTCGGCGGCTGCTATGACACTTGTTGCACACTGCAGTGAGAGTAAAGCGTTTTTAAAGGGGTGGTGTCACACTCAGTTTCAGTCAATCCCATGTCAATCCTGAGTACCTATAGAGTAGTATTGCATCCTTCGTATCTACGAAAAGTCTTTTAGTTTTATCATATTTATAAAAGACAGATACACTGTACCGAGTCTTTCCGAATAAAACCGAGTTGCTGGAGGTGTATCGTGTGGGCGGAGCTTAAGAGTCATGAACACGCCCAGCTATTGCGTTGAGAGCGTCTGAAAGCTGTGACATTCTTAAACGTGGGAAAGTGCCCGTACAAGGACATTCCTCCCTTGTTGACGTCATGCAGACCCATACTCGAAAAAAAAACTTTCCGAAACTTGTGACAAACCGGAAGGAGTATTTTTGGCACAGAAATACTCCATCAAACGTCCAAATTATTTTTTTAAACTTTGTCCATGTTTAGCATGGGAATCCAAGGCTTTAACAGTGTAAAACGCTCACTATGCATAAAACAGCATTACCCCCCCCCCCCCCCACACTTAAAAGAACCAGAAATTTTTAAAAGACTTTTCTCTCTAGACACAGTCTTCAATCTTCAGGAGTCTCTAGTCGTCTGTCCAAATATTCTGATGTGTCTTGCTTTTGTCCTCTGGGGTGTTACTGAAGGTCAGTGTCTCTCGACTGAGTGTATATCAGTGCATTATAATATCATTGAAGTATGTGTTTATTAATACAGCAGTTATGATCATCTGTTTGTGTTTCAGGATCTGTGAATGAATCGGTCTCTTGCTCTGCTCTTTATTTTCTGAGACCTCTCATGTTGCTCCGGGCGGCTCCATATATGAATAAGTTCACAGGTAAGATTCATCTGATCAGTTTATTAGAGATCAGGAGATGAATTAATACCCAGATGTTCAGACTTCATAAAATCTTTGATTTACCAAAAGAAAGTTTCAGTTCCAGTCCTTGATTCTGATAGGTTGAGCCATTGTGAATGACACATGTGACCTCATTACATCAGAATTATTGCACCACTGCACCTGTGTGAAATAAATGTGTATATGGACTAACCATTTAGAAAAAGCAATCATTATTGCGTATTGCTTTATTAATTCATTTTTAAGTGGCATGTGTGTTTCATTGTGTAGTTGTGTATGATGTTGTGATTTTAATTATTATTTTTTTTGTTTTACAGGCAAGATTAAAACATGGATTCTGTATCACAGTTATGTTACAGAATATGTTGTTTTCTCAAACATTGTTTATTCAGGTAAACAAACCCAAATCAAATCAAATCAAATCACTTTATTGTCACTCAACCATATACACAAGTGCAACAGTTGGTGAAATTCTTAGGTGCAGTTCCGAGCAACATAGCAGTCATGACATGACATGTACAACATTTAAAGCAGCATCAGATTACACATCTGATGCGCCCACAATTACTCACAGCACAGTATACACTACAATAAACAATAAATAATTTACACAATGTGAGTGTAGTTCTCACAGCTTTAAACAATATACACATACTTACAATATACATATACTTTAAACAATATACACTAAACATACATTAAACAATATACATTAAGCTATAATAGTAATATACAATGTACAGTATACAATATTATTCACAGTAGAGATCCAATGTACAATAGGTGCTATATGATAGATAAATGTGTATATAATGTGTGTGTATCTACAGTGGGTTGCGCTGAGTGATATTCTGTCCAGTGTGTTATGATCCTGATGGATCAAGAGTTAAGGAGTCTAATTGCTTGTGGGAAGAAGCTGTTCTGGAGTCGGCTGGTGCGTGTTCTGATGCTGCAGTACCGTCTGCCTGATGGCAGCAGTGAGAGCAGCCCATGGCTCGGGTGGCTAGAGTCTCTGATGATCCTTTGAGCTCTCTTCACACACCGCCTGGCGTAAATGTCCTGGAGGGAGGGAAGCTCACCTCCGATGATGCAGCTGGCCGTGCGCACTACCCTTTGCAGGGCTTTGCGGCTGTGGGCGGTACTGTTGCCGTACCAGGTGGTGATGCAGCCGGTCATCAGGCTCTCTATGGTGCTGGTGTAGAAGCGTGTGAGGATGTGGCGGTTCATTCCAAACCTCCTCAGTCGTCGCAGGAAGAAAAGGCACTGATGAGCCTTCTTCACAACGGCCTCGGTGTGGACGGACCATGAGAGTTCCTCTGTGATGTGGACACCGAGGAACTTGAATCTGCTGACTCTCTCCACCGGTGCTCCATCGATGGTGATGGGGCAGTGTTCTCTCTCATTCCTCCTGAAGTCCACCACCAGCTCCTTGGTCTTGCTGACGTTGAGGGAGAGGTTGTGCTCCTAACACCACCGTGTCAGAGTGTGCACCTCCTCTCTGTAGGCCGTTTCATCATTGTCAGTGATGAGACCTACCACCGTCGTATCGTCAGCAAACTTGATGATGGTGTTGGAGCTGTGGGTTGCCACACAGTCATGTGTGTACAAGGAGCACAGGAGTGGGCTGAGAACACAGCCCTGAGGGGCTCCAGTGTTGAGAGTCAGTGGTGAGGAGATGTTACTGCCCATTCTGACCACCTGTCGTCTGTTTGACAGGAAGTCCAGGATCCAGCTGCATAACAAGCTGTTTAAGCCTAGAGCCCGGAGTTTAATGTCAAGTATGGAGGGCACAATGGTGTTGAATGCTGAGCTGTAGTCTACAAACAGCATTCTCACATATGTGTTCCTCTTTTCCAGGTGGGAGAGAGCAGTGTGTATGGTGGATGAAATGGCATCATCAGTGGAGCGGTTTGTGCGGTATGCAAACTGCAGTGGGTCCAGTGAGGGGGGGAGAACAGAGCAGATATGGTTTCTGACTAGTCTCTCAAAGCATTTGCTGATGATGGGGGTCAGAGCAACAGGACGCCAGTCGTTTAAGCAGAGTGTTTTTGATTGCTTCGGTACAGGAACAATGGTGGATGTTTTGAAGCATGTGGGGACCACAGACAGGGAGAGGGACAAGTTAAAAATGTCCGTAAAAACTCCAGCCAGTTGGTGCGCGCACGCTCTGATGACGCGGCCCGGAATGCCGTCTGGACCCGCTGCTTTACGGACGTTCACCCGCCGGAAGGATCGGGTTACATCCGCTACTGATACAGAGACTGAACTAACCTCTGCATCCTCAGCCACGAGCACTCTCTCGTGGCTGTGTTAGTTCCCTCGAAGCGAGCTTAGAAGGTGTTCAGCTCGTCCGGGAGAGAGGCAGCGGTGTTCACGGTGGAGTTTGAGTTCCCTTTGTAGTCCGTGATGGTGTTAATTCCCCTCCACATGCTTCTGGAGTCGGTGGTGTTGAACTGTCCTTCAATCTTGTCCCTGTACTGGCGTTTTGCTGCTCTGATGGTTTTCCGGAGGGCATAACTTGCTTGTTTATGCTCCTCCGCATTACCGGAGTTAAAAGTGAAGGTCCGCGCATTGAGTGCCGCGCGAACATCCCCATTTAGCCACGGCTTCTGGTTTGGGTACAGCCGAATTGTTTTGGTCGGAACAACGTCCTCTACGCACTTCCTGATGAAACACGTTACGCTATCAGCGTAGACCTCGATGTCGTCATCAGAGGCCGACCGGAACATCTCCCAGTCCGCGTGATCAAAACAGTCTTGTAGCATAGAGTCCGATTGGTCCGACCAGCACTGGATGGTTCTGCGGGCGGGTGCTTCCTGTTTCAGCCTCTGCCTGTATGCGGGCAAAAGGAGAATGGAAGAATGATCCGATTTGCCAAATGTTGGGCGCGGGAGTGATTTGTAACCATCCCGGAAGGGAGAGTAACAATGATCCAGAACTCGGTTCCCTCGCGTGTTGAAGTTAACATGTTGGTGGTATTTGGGTGCAATGCGCTTGAAGTTGGCTTTGTTAAAGTCCCCGGTCACAATAAACGCAGCCTCAGGGTGCGCGGTTTCCTGCTCACTCACTGTCCTATACAGTTCCTTTAGTGCCCGGTCTGTGTCGGCTTGTGGGGGAATATACACAGCTGTGATGATGACCGCGGTGAATTCCCTCGGTAGCCAGAATGGTCGGCACTGAACCATGAGAAATTCCAGATCAGGAGAACAGAAAGACTTGATAGAATGTACGTTCCTCTGATCACACCAGGATCGGTTGATCATAAAACATACACCCCCGCCTTTGCTTTTCCCGGAGAGATCTTTTTCTCTGTCCATCCGATGCACGGAGAACCCCGTGGTTTCGATGGCCGAATCTGGAATCTCAGCGGACATCCAAGTTTCTGTAAGGCAGATAATGCAGCAGTCTCTCGTCTCTCGTTGGAAAGAGATCCGCGCTCTCAGCTCGCAGAGTTTATTGTCCAGAGACTGAACATTTGCCAGTAAAATACTGGGAAGCGGGGGTCGGTTTGCGCGGCGTCTTACTCTGATGAGCACGCCGGCTCTACTTCCCCTTCTCCGGCGGCGTTTCCGTGGTCGAGCCGCCCAAACAAAAGGATCCGCTGCCGTGTTTGTAAGCAGCGGTTTGTCACTGAAGAATTTAAAGTCCGGTTTTCGGTGTGCGATTGCCGAACCAATGTCCAAAAGTGTCTGTCTGTCGTATGTAGTAAGGCAGACAACATCCAAGATAAAAAACACAAAAACTATAAACAGAACAAACAAAAAACTACAATGTTTCAGCAGAGCTTGCATCGTTGCGGCCATCCTCGGCGCCATCTTGATTCTCCATCTTGACTCTCAATCAAACACAAATGTCAGTAAACCTTTATTATTATGAGAACATTAAAATACATTAACAGATGAGAAAAACATATTATTGTCAGAATGTGAATGTAGTGGATCAGAATATTGTGGGGCAAAACAACATGAGAGAAATCCTAACCTGCATAAACATTAAGCAGCTCGAGTGATGACAGACAGATCTTATTAAACACACACTGATCTACAGCGGATTATCAACAAAACCTGCATTACATGTTACACTAAATATCATGTTACATTCACACAGTTTAAAATTACACACACATTACTGCTCATGGTGAATCTGTCTGTGAGCTGCAGTCGTGTTTACAGTGTCGAGCTTCATTGAGTATTGTTGGGGTAACAGTTTAGGACCCAAGACCAGTAGTGAAATAAATTTACTGAAGAATAGTTTGCAGTTTCATCAGCAGAAGCCAGCTTCAAGTCTCACAAGGAGTTTGTAGGCCGCGCTCCCTCGATCAGTCTATCGTACATACAATTGTCCCAACAGTTATACTGTTTTCAAGGGTTTAGCCACGTCATTACTGCAAGGTGGAGGATTCTGATTGGCTCAGAGAAAATGAACAGTCATGGTAAATTTCCACACATTGTTAATCAGTTAATCAGGTTCACGTTTCCATAGATCACTTGTGATGTCTTCACCCCGGAATTAGGCACATGTGACCTTCCAGGTCTGGAGCAGGTTCCAGCTTGCCCAGAACAACAACCCACCTCCAATACTGATCTGTAACACAGAATACTGCGCGCACACAGGATAGACGGATAGACCCTCAGTCACCATCAGAGACCAAATACACACTTTAGAAAATATAAAACAAGAAACAATCATTGGTCCTATTGATTTAGTAATACCATAATTGGAGTGAATCATTAGAAATCATCATATTAATATAGGAGGATAAATATTGATTAAGGCTTTGATTTATAATTGTAATTCTGATATATACATATATACAGGTATATTGAAGCGGCAGTGGATTTCAGAATCCAACCTTTCAGTATAATGACAGCACACATCCGGTTTACACACACACACACTGTGACGAACTAGCCGTAATCGTCACCGCTGGGGACACACAAATACAAATACACTGGCACACACACATACACACAAACATACTGCATTCACTCTTCATTTTCCCTATACCATAATTGGAGTGAAGAGATACTCACTTGTGAACCAAGTCAAGTATAGAGTGCTATTGTGGTGCCTCGAGGGAACCATAAACCGTTGGTATTGTGGTTACTATATTTATAAATGTGTTCCTTTATTTATTTTACTGTTGGAGGTTTTTTTTGTTTGTTTGTTTGTTTGTTTGTTTGTTGTGTGGCGCTTAGTGACCATCTGTAAATATACTCTTCACCGTTGGACTAAATTATTTTGGCACTGTAAATAAATCTCACTTTGCACAAAAGTGCCATTGCGGACTGAGCCATCAGTTTTTATTTACATCTTACGGACATTAACTATGTCCCCAAGCGAAATGGTGGAGCTCGCTTTATCACACACACACACACACACACACACACACACACACACACACACACACACACACACACACACACACACACACACACACACACACACACACTCACACTCACACATACGCTCACTCTTACACACATACAGGTGCTGGTCATATAATTAGAATGTCATCAAAAAGTTGATTTATTTCACTAATTCCATTCAAAAAGTGAAACTTGTATATTATATTCATTCATTACACAAACTGATATATTTCAAATGTTTATTTATTTTAATTTTAATGATTATAACTGACAACTAAGGAAAATCCCAAATTCAGTGTCTCAGAAAATTAGAATATTGTGAAAAGGTTCAATATTGAAGACACCTGGTGCCACACTCTAATCAGCTAATGAACTCAAAACACCTGAAAGGCCTTTAAATGGTCTCTCAGTCTAGTTCTGTAGGCTACACAATCATGGGGAAGACTGCTGACTTGACAGTTGTTCAAAAGACGACCATTGACACCTTGCACAAGGAGGGCAAGACCAAAAGATCATTGTCATTGCAAAAGAGGCTGGCTGTTCACAGAGCTCTCTGTCCAAGCACATTAATAGAGAGGCGAAGGGAAGGAAAACACAGTCCCACAGACTGATCGACTCCATGCCACGCCGCATTGCTGCAGTAATTCAGGCAAAAGGAGCCCCAACTAAGTATTGAGTGCTGTACATGCTCATACTTTTCATGCTCATACTTTTCAGTTGGCCAAGATTTCTAAAAATCCTTTCTTTGTATTGGTCTTAAGTAATATTATAATTTTATGAGATACTGAATTTGGGATTTTCCTTAGTTGTCTGTTATAATCATCAAAATTAAAATAAATAAACATTTGAAATATATCTGTGTGTAATGAATGAATATAATATACAAGTTGAACTTTTTGAAATAAATCAACTTTTTGATGATATTCAAATTATATGACCAGCACCTGGACACACACACTAGAGTGCGGATAGGGCTGCATTTTTCTGTCTGAGAAAAATCCCCCCCCCCACGCTTCCGACAGAGCAGTAACCGATACCTGACCCGAGCCCAACAGGCTTTAAGATATTTATGTCCGAGCCCGACCCGAACCCGGATCTATTATTTTTTCTCATACTAATGACACATGTACATTTGTTCGTGTGGAAAGCCTTCCGGCATGCACTATCAAACCCTTGCAACTGATCCAGAATGCAGCGGCGAGGGTGGTCTTTAATGAGCTGAAGAGAGCGCACGTCACGCCTCTCTTCGTCAGTCTGCACTGGCTCTGCCAATAGCCTCTCGCATCAAATTCAAGACACTGGTGCTCGCCTTCAAAGTAACCACTGGCTCTGCACCAACATACCTAAACTCGCTTGTTCAGACTTACACACCTTCCAGGAGCTTCCAAGAGGCATGAAATCACTCTCACAGACCTTTTCCTGGACCGCCCCCACTTGGTGGAATGACCTGCCTATCGCAATTCGAGCAGCCGAGTCTGTAGCCATTTTCAAAAAACAGCTAAAGACACGTCTCTTCCAGCAGCACCTGACCAATCAAGAATAGCACTTAACATTCTATTTATTTTCTGTCTGTCTAATATCTTTAAAAAAAAAAAAAAAAGTTCTGTCCTGTGTGTTCTTTGCTAGATTAACTGAGACTTGTTACAGCACTTGCATATTGTTGCCCTTGACTGTTCTAGTTGCTTCTATTGCTCTCATTTGAAAGTCGCTTTGGAGAAAAGCATCTGCTAAATGACTAAATGTAAATGGAAAGCCCGCTTTTATTATGCAACTGTAGGAAGGCATTCTGAAATGATTACAGATGAGCGCATCAGCACACAGACGGGGAAACAAATACACACGTTAACACGGGTCCAATCAAATAGCCAAATGAAATTAAATGAACAAAGGTCTACCAAAAATGGCCCAAGCTAACGGAACAAAACATTAACGTAACACAAATGAAGCTTATTGGAATTAAAATCACTCTTACCATTTTTCTCGAAAACTGTATGGCTATTAATCTGCAACATGGGATCTATTTGCACAATCCATCCATCAAAGTTTAGGCTAATCCAGGATTTTATGCAGAAAAGGATTGCATCATCTGTGGATGGCTTCAAGGCTGTCCTCTGCTCGATGGTCCTGCGCTGAAGTTGCGCTGCCAGCCAGATGTAGTCTAATATGCAATATGCACGCACATGTTGTGTGTTGTCACAGCTACATAAACAAATTTCCGCACACAGGAAGCTGTTAGGGTAATGTTTTTAATTTATTTTAATCACAAAAATATTTGCATCAAGTTAAACAGGCCCATTGGCTACCTACATAATAAGCTGTTTTAAATTTCAAATGTTCAATGCCTTAATGCGCTGACGTGACCGAGCCCGACCCAACCCGAACATTATTTCTAAATATCTGTCCGAACCCGGCCCGGCCCATCGGTTACTGACGGGTCCCATCATGCTCGGGTCGGGTATCCATCCTCTAACTACTCCAATACTCTAAATCCAGTAAAACAAGAGGATGGACATGAAAAGCATCAGTTAAACGACAAGAGTGTGTGTCTTCCTTCTCACCTGTGTTTGTAGTTTGATTGAGTTTCTATATGATGATGTTTGTTCTCTTTCTTTCAGCTCTTTTATCAAGTGTGTGGCAGAAACTCCTGAATTACGCTGAGCTTGGCAGAGCTGTGATTATGGGCCTGTTTTCATTCGTGTTTCTGTTCAGCCTCTGCAGAATCATTGACAGTAAGTGTTTCTGTGATTTATTCTCCAGAAACCAGAGACTCACTGAGTGACAGATGAAAGCGTTTCATTCACAGGATCTTCATGATTTACTGTCATAAACACACACACACTCAGATCTGACGAGCAGTGGAAATATTACACATTCATCTGTTCATTAAATATCATAATTCTAGATAATGATCATATACAGGTCCTTCTAAAAAAATTAGCATATTGTGATAAAGTTCATTATTTTCCATAATGTAATGATAAAAATTAAACTTTCATATATTTTAGATTCATTGCACACCAACAGAAATATTTCAGGTCTTTTATTGTTTTAATACTGATGATTTTGGCATACAGCTCATGAAAACCCAAAATTCCTATCTCAAACAATTAGCATATTTCATCCGACCAATAAAAGAAAAGTGTTTTTAATACAAAAAAAGTCAACCTTCAGATAATTATGTTCAGTTATGCACTCAATACTTGGTCGGGAATCCTTTTGCAGAAATGACTGCTTCAATGCGGCGTGGCATGGAGGCAATCAGCCTGTGGCACTGCTGAGGTGTTATGGAGGCCCAGGATGCTTCGATAGCGGCCTTACGCTCATCCAGAGTGTTGGGTCTTGCGTCTCTCAACTTTCTCTTCACAATATCCCACAGATTCTCTATGGGGTTCAGGTCAGGAGAGTTGGCAGGCCAATTGAGCACAGTAATACCATGGTCAGTAAACCATTTACCAGGGGTTTTGGCACTGTGAGCAGGTGCCAGGTCGTGCTGAAAAATGAAATCATCTCCATAAAGTTTTTCAGCAGATGGAAGCATGAAGTGCTCCAAAATCTCCTGATAGCTAGCTGCATTGACCCTGCCCTTTATAAAACACAGTGGACCAACACCAGCAGCTGACATGGCACCCCAGACCATCACTGACTGTGGGTACTTGACACTGGACTTCAGGCATTTTGGCATTTCCTTCTCCCCAGTCTTCCTCCAGACTCTGACACCTTGATTTCCGAATGACATGCAAAATTTGCTTTCATCCGAAAAAAGTACTTTGGACCACTGAGCAACAGTCCACTGCTGCTTCTCTGTAGCCCAGGTCAGGCGCTTCTGGCGCTGTTTCTGGTTCAAAAGTGGCTTGACCTGGGGAATGCGGCACCTGTAGCCCATTTCTTTCACACGCCTGTGCACGGTGGCTCTGGATGTTTCTACTCCAAACTCAGTCCACTGCTTCCGCAGGTCCCCCAAGGTCTGGAATCGGTCCTTCTCCACAATCTTCCTCAGGGTCCGGTCACCTCTTCTCGTTGTGCAGCATTTTTTGCCACACTTTTTCCTTCCCACAGACTTCCCACTGAGGTGCCTTGATACGGCACTCTGGGAACAGCCTATCGTTCAGAAATTTCTTTCTGTGTCTTACCCTCTTGCTTGAGGGTGTCAATGATGGCCTTCTGGACAGCAGTCAGGTCGGCAGTCCTTACCCATGATTGCGGTTTTGAGTAATGAATCAGGCTGGGAGTTTTTAAAAGCCTCAGGAATCTTTTGCTGGTGTAATTAGTTGATTCAGATGATAGTTAATAGCTCGTTTAGAGAACCTTTCATGATATGCTAATTTTTGAATTTTGGGTTTTCATGAGCTGTATGCCCAAATCATCAGTATTAAAACAATAAAAGACCTGAAATATTTCAGTTGGTGTGCAATGAATCTAAAATATATGAAATTTATATTTTTATCATTACATTATGGAAAATAATGAACTTTATCACAATATGCTAATTTTTTGAGAAGGACCTGTATGTTCATATAAACTCAGTCTCGTGATTTGTTCAGTTCTTCTGCTTTTGTTGCTGATTTTATTGATTATTGTTGTAAACTGTGTCATGATAAACTGACATTATAATAATTCAAAACTGAATCAGCTGAGATCTTAATAACTGAACATGTTTCTCATAGTTTTAGTGGAAGAGATTATGGATGAAAGTGGATGGATAATTGAAATATTTGGCCTTGTGGCTGATATGATCTTTGATATTCTGCCAACTTTACAATTCGTCATCCTGTTCTACACGTTTGGATCTTCTGGAGCAGGTGATTCATAATCATAATCATATTCATAATGATCTGAGTTCATGTCATTGAGAGTTCAGATCAACATGATCATGTTTAAAACACTCATTAATATTCACTGAGGCTGATGTTATGATTTACTGTAATCTGCTGTGAACCTGTTGATAATATCCAACATTAATATAATTTCTCTTCTGTTTTTAGGGCTCATCATTGTTGTCATTATACCAGCGTTTATGATGATGATGATGAATAATGACAGATGGTTTGATAGATGCTATTATAGACTCGACTGTGAGTATTTGATGAATTCTGATCTGAGGATGCATTTACAACACGAGTTATGATCTGCGATTATGATGCGTCGATCTGTCTGTGATCTGCAGTGGGTGGTTGATAATGACAGAGTATCTGAGTCAGGGGTTTTCAAACCTTATGATGCCAAGGACCCCCAAATATGAATAACCTTTTATGAGGGACCCCCTTCCTAAAATCCATCTATATATGTATGGAAAAAAAAACATTTACACTGTTAGATAAATAGTAAGTGTGACATTATAAATACAGCATTGTTTCCAAAGGTAAATTGGTTATACTTAATTTTGGATGTATAAACCTTAAATTATTTGAATAAGCAACTTTCACAAATGTGTGTAAGCAGCTTGCGTAAGAAAACTGCCTTAGTCAAGTCAACTTTATTTATACAGCGCTTTTAACAATGCAGATTCAAAGCAGCTTCAGTGTTAAACAGCCGTTCTGGAGAAAACAGTGATGTCATCAGTTAATTTCAATTATCATACAGTGACAGTGTGGGCTTTAGATCAGTAATTTAGTTTATATGGTTAATTTAGTTTAATAATTAGATTTATTTGGATATTTAGTTGAAAAAAATAAGAAAAATGTAGTGGCCCCAACTGAGCACGCCTCACTGCCTTACAACCCCAGTGAGCGAGATAAAGGGGACTATAGTGAGAAAAACTCACTAGAAAGATACAAAGCAAACTTGTACAATTCTGGAAAGTATACGGCAAGAAATGAGAGACATTTAGAAATGTTCAGTAAAACATTTCTTTTTATTTTCTGGGAACCCATTTGAACCTTCTGGAGGACCCCTGGGGGTCCCCGGACCCCAGTTTGAAAACCCCTGCTCTGAGTGATTGCTAGCATGTTGCTATGCAGTTGCTAAGGTACTCTGAGTGGTTGCAAGGATGTTGCTATGCAGTTGCTAGGGTATTCTTGGTGGTTGCTAGGGTGCTGCTATGCGGTTGCTGAGGTACTTAGGGTGGTTACTAGGGTATTGCTATGCAGTTGCTAGGGTATTCTGGGTGGTTGCTATGCAGTTGCTAGGGTTTTCTGGGTGGTTGCTATGCAGTTGCTAGGGTTTTCTGGGTGGTTGCTAGGGTGCTGCTATGCGGTTGCTAAGGTACTTATGGTGGTTGCTAGAGTATTGCTATGTGGTTGCTAAGGTACTTAGGGTGGTTGCTAGGGTGTTGCTTTGTGGTTTCTAAGGTACTTAGGGTGGTTGCTAGGGTGTTGCTATGCAGTTGCTAGGGTATTCTGGGTGGTTGCTAGGGTGCTGCATTGCGTTTGCTAGGGTGCTGCATTGCGGTTTCTAAGGTACTTAGGGTGGTTGCTAGGGTGTTGCTATGCAGTTGCTAGGGTATTCTGGGTGGTTGCTAGGGTGCTGCATTGCGTTTGCTAGGGTGCTGCATTGCGGTTTCTAAGGTACTTAGGGTGGTTGCTAGGGTATTGCTATGCAGTTGCTAGGGTATTTTTGGTGGTTGCTAGGGTGTTGCTATGTGATTGCTAAGGTACTTAGGGTGGTTGCTAGGGTGTAGCTATGTGGTTGCTAAGGTACTTAGGGTGGTTGCTAGGGTGTTGCTATGCAGTTGCTAGGGTATTCTGGATGGTTGCTAGGGTGTAGCTATGTGGTTGCTAGGGTATTCTGGGTGGTTGCTAGGGTGTTGCTATGTGGTTTCTAAGGTACTTATGGTGGTTGCTAGGGTGTATCTATGTGGTTGCTAAGGTACTTAGGGTGGTTGCTAGGGTGTTGCTATGCAGTTGCTAGGGTATTCTGGGTGGTTGCTAGGGTGTTGCTATGTGGTTTCTAAGGTACTTAGGGTGGTTGCTTGGGTATTTTTATGCAGTTGCTATGGTATTCTGGGTGGTTGCTAGGGTGTTGCTATCTGTTGCTAAGGTACTTATGATGGTTGCTAGGGTGTAGCTATGGGGTTTCTAAGGTACTTAGGGTGGTTGTTAGGGTATTGCTATGCAGTTGCTAGGGTATTCTAGGTGGTTGCTAGGGTGCTGCTTTGCGTTTGCTAAGGTACTTATGGTGGTTGCTAGGGTATTTCTATGCAGTTGCTAGGGTACTCTGAGTGGTTGGTAGGGTGTTGCTGGTAAGGTGTTTCACCAGCATGTTTCCTGCCACACCAGAGGAAACAAAACCTTAGACCATGTTTACACAAACATGGCGGGAGCGTACGTTGCAACACCCCTCCCCCACCTGGGACAGTTAGATCACCTCTCTTTGTTCCTCAGCCCCAAATATGCACCCCTCATCAACCGTGTGAAGCCATCAGTAAAGACCATCAAGGTGTGGCCTGCGGGGGCAGACTCCACACTCCAGGAAAGGTTTCTAAACACAGACTGGAGTGTGTTTGCTTCTCAAGCCACCAGTGGCGCTCACACGGACATTGACTCCTACACCTCCTCTGTATTGGATCATATCAATACCACCATTGACAGTGTTACAACCCAGAAACAGATCACCACATACCCAAATCAGAAGCCTTGGATGAACAGGGAAGTGCGACTCCTGCTGAATTCACGCAACACTGCCTTCAGATCAGGTGACGCACAAGCCTACAGCACATCCAGAGCAAACCTGAAGAGGGGGATCAAAAAGGCCAAGCACTGCTACAAGCTAAAGATAGAGGGACACTTTTCCAACTTTGACCCTCGACGCATGTGGCAGGGAATTCAGGCCATCAGTGATTACAAACCCACCCGGTCCACCCCTGCAGCCACTGATGTCAACTTCCTGAACGAGCTAAATTACTTTTATGCTCGCTTTGAAAGAGACAACAGAGAAACTGCCACCAAGCTCAAACCCTCAGCTGACCCACCAATCACACTCTCCTCCACAGATGTCTGCAAGGCACTGAGCCGGATCAGCGCGCACAAGGCTGCTGGACCAGACAACATCCCTGGTCGTGTTCTCAGGGCATGTGCGGAGCAGCTCGCTGGGGTTTTTACAGACATTTTCAACCTGTCTCTTGCCCAAGCAGCTGTACCATCATGCTTCAAACGCACTTCCATTGTGCCAGTGCCGAAACACTCTAACCCGAGGTGCCCTAATGACTACCGCCCTGTAGCACTCACACCCATCGTTATGAAGTGCTTTGAGCGGCTGGTCCTGGAACACCTAAAAGACTCTATACCATCCACATTGGACTCAAACCAGTTTGCCTACCGCAGCAATAGGAGCACAGAGGATGCCGTTTCCATGGCACTGCACTCTGTGCTCACTCACCTGGACCATAAGAACACCTATGCACGCATGCTGTTTGTTGACTTCAGCTCAGCATTCAACACTGTCATCCCATCCAAGTTAATAGCCAAACTTGGAGACCTGGGCATCAACACTTCAATGTGTAACTGGATTTTGGACTTCCTAACTGACAGACCCCAGAATGTTCGATCAGGATCCACCTGCTCCACGTCCATCACACTTAACACTGGTGTACCACAGGGCTGTGTGCTAAGCCCGTTTCTCTACTCCCTCTTCACCTCTGACTGCAAGCCTGTGTATGGATCTAATTCCATCGTCAAGTTTGCGGATGACACTACGGTGATTGGGCTCATCAGCAACAACGATGAGACTGCTTACAGGGAGGAGATCCAGCACCTGGCCACATGGTGCACTGATAATAACCTGCTCCTCAACACCACCAAAACGAAGGAGCTCATCGTGGACTTCAGGAAGGAGTCAAGAGGCACACACGACACCATCCACATCAATGGAATGGCTGTTGAGCGTGTCTCCAGTTTCAAGTTCCTGGGGACCCACATCTCGGCGGACATGTCGTGGACGACCAACACCTCCAGCCTGGTCAAGAAGGCTCACCAGCGCCTCTTCTTCCTGAGGACACTGAGGAAGAATCAGCTCTCCTCGGCTATCCTGGTGAACTTCTACCGCTGCGCAATAGAAAGCATCCTGACCAACTGTGTGGCAGTGTGGTATGGGAGCTGCTCTGTTGCGGAGCGCAAGGCACTGCAGCGGGTGGAGAAAACTGCCCAGCGCATCACAGGGACTCCACTACCTGCCATCGAGCACATCCAGAGGAAACGCTGTCTGCATCGAGCTCGCAGCATCCTCAAGGACTCCTCTCACCCAGCCCACAGACTGTTTTCTCTCCTGCCCTCCGGCAGGCGTTTCAGGATCCTCTGGACCAGGACCAGCAGACTAAAGAACAGTTTTTTCCCCAGAGCTGTCTCTTTACTGAACTCAAACCCCCGTTGATCCACTTCCCTCATATACTGCCAACTCTCCTACCTCACATCTCACTTTGTTATTTGCACTACAAACTGTTTATTACAGTAACAACTGTTTACATTTACATTTTGCACTACCATATCTTAACTGGATTATGCTCATTTGCACTGATGATTGTATTTATAGTACCAATGTTTACATTTGCATTTTGCACCGTACTTCTAACTGTAATATGCAACCACTTTCCACTGCACTTTTACACTTTTTTTCGGACAGCTCTGTCCATAATTTATTGCACTACCTTAATCCACTGCTATTCCTCATATTAGCCTAACATATTATTGTATACCTCTATCTGTAAAATTCTGTTTAAAGTAATAGCCATCTGTATATTATATTCATAGTACATATTCACCTGCAAATTCTGTTTATAGTAATAGCCATTTATATATTATATTCATAGTACATATTCACCTGTAAATTCTGTTTATAGTAATAGCCATCTGTATATTTATTCACTGTACATATTCACCTGTAAATTCAGTTCTGTTTATAGTAATAACCATCTCTCTATTTATTCATATTTATATATATTCAGTACATATCCATGTCCTGCACTTACGCAACCACTGTATATCCTGCACTTGCTGCTATTGCACTTCTGGTTAGACCTAAACTGCATTTCGTTGCCTTGTACTTGTACTTGTGTAATGACAATAAAGTTGAATCTAATTTAATCTAATCTATGTGGTTGCTAAGGTACTTATGGTGGTTGCTAGGGTGTAGCTATATGGTTGCTAAGGCACTTAGGGTGGTTGCTAGGGTATTGCTATGCAGTTGCTAGGGTATTCTGGTGGTTGCTATGCAGTTGCTAGGGTTTTCTGGGTGGTTGCTAGGGTGCTGCTATTCAGTTGCTAAGGTACTTAAGGTGGTTGCTAGGGCGTTGCTATGTGGTTGCTAAGGTACTTAGGGTGGTTGCTAGGGTGTTGCTATGCAGTTGCTAGGATATTATGGGTGGTTGCAGGGTGTTGCTATGCAGTTGCTAGGGTATTCTGGGTGGTTGCTAAGGTACTTAAGGTGGTTGCTAGGGTATTGGTATGCAGTAGCTGGGTTATTCTGAGTGGTTGCTAGGGTGTTTCTATGTGGTTGCTAGGGTACTTAGGGTGGTTGCAAGGGTATTGAAATGCAGTTGCTAGGGTATTCTGGATGGTTGTTAGTGTGTTGCTATGTGTTTGCTAGCATACTTAGGGTGGTTACTAGGGTGTTGCTATGCAGTTGCTAGGGTATTCTGGGCAGTTGCTATGCGGTTGCTAAGGTACTTGGGGTGGTTGCTAGGGTATTGCTATGCAGTAGCTATGGTATTCTGGGTGGTTAATAATAAATAAATAAATAAATACATTTTTCGACTTAATATCCAAATAAATCTAATTATTAAACAAAATTAACCATATAATCTAAATTACTGATCTAAAGTCCACATTGTCATTGTATGATAATTGAAATGAGCTGATGACATCACCGTTTTCTCCGGAATGGCTAAATAGAATTCTGTTGCATTATTTTCCTGTTTAACACTGTGAAGCTGCTTTGAAACAATCTGCATTGTAAAAAGCACTATATAAATAAAGTTGACTTGACTTGGTTGCTAGGGTGCTGCTATGTGGTTGGTAAGGTATTCTGGGTGGTTTCTAGGGTGTTGCTATGTGGTTGGTAGGGTATTCTGGGTGGTTGCTATGTGGTTGCTAGTACTTATTATGGCATTGCTAGCATGTTTCAGATTGATATGCTAGATCTGCAGATAGATCAGAAATATGAATTTGATTGTTCAGTGATGCGGATCGTGATGATATGAGTTCAGATGTTTCTCTGTTTTCTGATCATCTTCACATCGAGTGTCTTTATTCAGTTTAATCTCTGATGAGCTCTAGTTCTGTCTACTCATGAACTCATTCTCTCACTCTCGTCTCTCTCAGGTTCACGTTCAGTCATGAGAACTGTGATGTTAATCTTCACATTAGTGATGAATGCAGTGATGATCGGCCTCTGCATAATGACCCTGGAGAAAACAACAGGTATGATCATATTTTAATAATGTTTGGAATCACAACACATTACTGATCTAGAAAATATACGTTCATTTTACAAAATGTCTTTCACATGAAGTCGATCACATGATCAGGATATATAAAGGTTGATCACATGATCAGGATATATAAAGGTTGATCACATGATCAGGATATGAATGAGACACGTGTAGAAAGTGCTGGAGAAGTGATGCTTTATCTGATCTCCAGATCCTCTGGGATGGGCCTGTGTGCTGATGTTCCTGCAGATCCTCTGGACAGTTGTGAAGTTTACAGATGTTTCTACTCACATTTTTTTCCGTTTGTCTCGAGGTACAGTATTGACCATCATCTTTCTTCTTCTTCTCTGTGTTTTCTACATCAGTTTGAGCTCATGTACTGTTCCGTCCGTGTTACAACCCTTTGTGTAAATTGACAGACAGTTTAACTCCTCCTCTAGTCACCACACTGGACGAAGGTGAATCGTTTACTTCTTTAATGATGACCAAAAGTAGGGTAAAACTGAAAACAAATATATACATAAATGAGTACTAAATCTTCACATTGAGTCTGTTCACATGTTTTAAACAATACTCGTACAAATAACTTGTTATTTTACACAATAAAATGGCTATTTAAAGGTTTTTAGTCATAACTTAGCTCAGACTATTCTGATTATACCGCGACCGGAATAAGTGAACATCCAGAAAATTATACAACAATTTTAATAACATTATATCTCATCTTACATGAAAATATTAATCTGCATAGATAGATGACATGTTAAAGAACATTTACATACCAACGATGCTCGTTTATAGCTTGAACGTGAGCAGAAGGACTTAGATTGATACACGAACACAAGACGCAGCTGTCTGAAGGAATTACTGAGCGCTTTCTGATGACATCATTCAAAGAAGCCGCAGAAAAAACGTGACTGTGATTTCTTTAGTATACCACAAGGGGGAGACAACGAGTAACAATACAGAACACTCCCCGTCTGGTGTCCCTGGATACAATTACTTAATATACCATACATGTCTGAAAGGGCAGTAGTAGTCTAGTCTTCGGATGGTAAAAGGAGGACCAACTCTGGAACTGGCCTGAGGAACACTTTAACCCCATCTGTGTGTACTACCTTCACTTCCACTTTGCGGACTCTACCGTCCTTGCTGGGAAACACTTCTGTGATACGCCCTACAGGCCATGTGTTTCTTTTGGCTTGATTGTCCTTAATGAGCAATACACTCCCTTTAGTGAGATTTGGCTTTTCAGACTGCCATTTTCTTCTTGTCTGCAGAGTGGACAGGTATTGTTTCCTCCATCTGTCCCAGAAGGTGTTGGCAAGACTTTGTACCTGTCTCCACTGACGTTTGTACAAGTCTTTGCCATCAAAGTCGCCTGGAGGAGCAAGAGAGGGACCAGTTTTTTGTGTTAACAGAGTTGCAGGGGTGAGTATAAATGGGTCGTCAGGGTCTGTAGACACTGGTACAAGCGGTCTGGAATTTACAATGGCGGTCACTTCAGCCATCAAGGTGACTAGGACCTCATGGGTGATTTTTGAAGACCCAAGCTGTAAGAACATTGAGTCCAAGATCTTGCGTGTCAGCCCTATCATCCTTTCCCAGGCTCCGCCCATATGGGAGGCGTGAGGGGGGTTAAACTCGAAATAATGATTAGATTCCAAATATTCCAACATTGATGTTGGAAGGGATCAGTAGCTCATGACAGGCTCCGACAAAATTAGTTCCCCTGTCTGAGCGTAGTTGTTTGACCGGTCCGCGTATGGCGATGAACCTTCTCAAGGCACTGATAAAGGAAGAGGTGTCCATAGATTCGATGATTTCGATGTGGATGGCACGAATGCTTTGACAGCAGAACAAGACCGCCCATCTTTTACTGTCTGCATGACCCCCCCGTGTGCGTAGTGAAGAGACTGACCATGGTCCAAAGACATCAAGTCCAACGTACGAAAACGGAGGATCCGTGTTGAGGCGGCAGTAGGGTAAGTCGGCCATTTTCTGAGTTTCGCAGGTGCGCTGGAGTCTACGACAGGTGACACATCTGAAGATAAGACTGTTCACACACCTTTTTCCACCCACAATCCACAAGCCGGCAGAACGAATGGCGCTCTCTGTAAAGAGACGTCCCTGATGTTGAGTCCGTTCATGATAATGGCGCACAAGAAGAGTGGCAATGTGGTGACGACCAGGAACTATTATAGGTTGCTTCTCCTCGCATCTTATTCTAGCCTCTGTGATGCGTCCGCCCACTCTAATGAGACCGTTTGTGTCAATGAAAGGGCTCAGGGCTCTGATGGGGCTGTCCCGTGGAAGAGGTCTTTGATCCCTGATACACTGCAGCTCTTTTGCGTAAGTCTCCTGTTGGACGGTACGTATGATTGTTTTTTGGGCGTTGGTGAGCATCTCTAAGGTGTGATCTTTGGGGGATAGTCAACTCTGGTCGAGGAGCTAGTTTTGCTTTGCCTAGAACGAAGCTTATATGACAACTTCCATCTTGATCAAAGAGCCTTAAGTAGGCCACAGCTGCTACTGACTTGACTGATGCATCCGAGAAAATGCAGAGTTCTCTGCGTTGGGCTGTGGGTGGGGAGACCTTGGATAGGACCTTGGTTTCTGTAGGTTTCTGAGTTCTTGGAGTGATTCTCTCCATGCTGTCCATAGCTGCTCTTTCTCAGGAGGTACGAATCCTAAGGGGTCATACAGGCTGTTAATGGTTGACAAGACTCCACGTCGCGTAAAAGGTTTGTGTTCCTCAGACACTTGAAACGTGAATGTGTTGTTCTTCAGGTCCCAACTGACACCTAAACTTCGCTGCATGGGGAGATCGTCGGCTCCCGGATCTAGATCCTTTAGGTCGCTGGCATGGTCGTCTGAGGGGAAGGCTGCCATGACTTCTGCATTGTTTGACGCGATCTTATGCAGCCTGAGATTGGAGCGTGCCAGCATCTGCTGTGCTCTTTTGAGCAGATCGATGGCAGCTGAAGCTGAAGGTAGAGATTTTAATGCATCATCTACGTAGAAGTTCCTTTCCACAAATCTTCTGGCATCTCCTCCAAATGTCTCCTCTCCCTCTTGCGCAGTCTTCCTCAGTCCAAAGATTGCTACGGCCGACGAAGGACTGTTACCAAAAACATGCACACGCATTCTATATTCCTTGATGTCTCTGTTAAAGTCATTATTTTGATACCACAGAAAACGTAAGAAGTTTCGGTGGTCGAGTCTGACAAGGATGCAGTGGAACATCTGCTGGATGTCCGCTGTGACGGCAACAGAGTTTTGGCGGAAACGAAGGAGCATGCCTAGGAGGTTATTATTCAGGTCTGGACCAGTCAGGAGGACATCGTTAAGAGAGACGCCATCATGCTTAGCACTTGAGTCGAAGACTGCTCTGATCTGTCCAGGTTTCTTAGGGTGATACACCCCAAAAATAGGTAGATACCAGCACTCTTCCTCCGGTTCGAGTGGGGGTGCTTCTTCTGCATGCTCATTCTGAAATATCTTTTGCATAAATGCGAAGAAATGTTCTTTCAGCTCTGGTTTCCTGTTGAAGGAGCGCTGCAGTGATCTGAAACGGTTAAGGGCTTGAGCCTTGTTGTTGGGCAGGCGACGTCTCTGTGTCTTAAAGGGTAAGGGAGCCGTCCAACTGTTATCTTTATCTTTGTGAAACCCTAGTTCCATGATGTTCAGAAACGCCACGTCTTCAAGTGAAGGTGCAATTTTGTCGTCGTCTTTGGATCTCTGAAACACATCACATCCTATGTAGTCTTTGCTGTCTTTGCAGATGAGAGACCCAATGTTGTCATGTGTTTCTTTCACATAGTAGTGGTTGGGACATGGCTTGAAGAGGGATGCTCGTCCATTTTCCAGTGTGTTAGTGTAGAAGGTGTTTACTGTGTCTGGTTTGTGGACCTTACCAAGGCAGACACTGCCCACTATAACCCAGCCCAAGTCAAGCTTTTGTGCGTATGGAGAGTCGTGCGGGCCATTAATTTGTTTACGCACTTTATGGACTCTGATGAGGTCTCTGCCAAGCAGCAACATTATGGGTGCCTGGTGTTGTAGAGTAGGAATCTGATTTGCGATACATTTTAGGTGCGCGTGTTGAACAGCTACCTCCGCAGTAGGGATTTCAGATCGGTTGTTGGGGATTTGGTTGCACTCTATCAGAGTAGGGAGGGAGAGAGTGACTTCTTCATCCAAAGATTGTACCTGGAAGCCATGCGCTCTTCTCCCTGACTTTTCCATTACTCCCGCACATGTCCTGAGCGAATATGGAGAACGGTCTCCTTTAACATCGAAGAGCTCGAAGAATACAGATCTTACCAGGGACCGTTTACTCTGTTCATACAATATGGCGTACAGCTCGACTGCTTTATCCCGTTGGCCGGTAGGGAAGACTCTGACCAAACAAATCTTAGAACAGGATCTTCCAGTCGTGTCTCCGCCACAAACTTCTGTACACTTTGACGTCACTGCAACGCTTGGACCGACACTCTCATCCTCCCCGCCATGCTCGTTAGCAAGTTTTAGGGTCTTGGTGGACCATGGAGCGGGCCCCGGGTGTAGAACCGAATGGTGCCTGTCATCGTCACACTCAGTGCATCTAACATTCTTTGCACAGTTCTTCGCGAGATGAGATGTTGACGCACAACAACGGAAACAGATGCCACTTTGTTTTAGAAAGGCTTTTCTCTCCTTGAGGGGTCTCTCTCGGAACGCACAGCATTTGTAAAGGGGGTGGGGCTTCTTATGGATAGGACATGTTTTTGCTGGGTCTTCTATCTTTGTGTGTGTAGGATCAGCTGGTGTAACTGAGGCTGATGAGATGTCAGTCTTATGGACTGATACAGGTGTACGGTAGCTCATGTTTTTATGAGTATATTTGTCTGTCTTGATCTGATCTCCAGTACAAGAAAAAAACATGAAACTCGGGTCGTTACGTGTCCTTGCTTGCTGGGAGACAAAGTTGACAAAGAAAGAGAATGGAGGGAAGGCAACTCTGTAGTTGTCTTTGTAGTTGGAGCCTTGTGTCATCCATTTTTCTTGCAAAGCAAACGGTAGCTTCTGTACAATGTTGCTTATGCCACGTGCTGTGTCTAGATATGCGAGGCCTGGGAGTTCACCTTCCGATTTTACAGCTTGTAGCTCTGTCAGCAAGTCCGCCAGCTCCCTGAGTTTCTGATTGTCTTTGTTTGAAATCCTTGGAAAGTTATCTAGTCTCCTCCATAGTGCGTCCTCGATGACTTCGGGCGCACCGTAGCACTCTTCAAGTCTCTCCCACACGATTAACAGCCCTTTTCCCGGGTCGTTGACGTGTACAGCTCTCAAGCGTTTCGCATGTTCTGCTGATTCTGGCCCTAGCCACTTTACTAGCAAGTCTATTTCTTCTTTTGCGGTCAGATTAAAGGTCCCGTTCTTCGTGTTTTTTTGAAGCTTCGATTGTGTTTACAGTGTGCAATATAACGTGTTCATGTTTCGCGTGTAAAAAAACACAGTATTTTTCACACAATTTACTTATCTGTATACCGCTGTTTTCGCTGTCCTAAAAACGGCTGGTGAGTTCCTGTTCTATGAAGTCCCTCCTTCAGAAATATGTAACGAGTTCTGATTGTGCCAGCGGTTCCCGTGTTGTGATTCGACCGCAGCTTAGCGCAGGTTGGAAAGATCACGCCTCTTAACGGAGAGATGTATTCGTTCAATAATCTCTACAGCGTCCCTGGGAAAGCCAAACAAAGGTGATTTGACTCCTGGATGAAAATAACAGCGTCTCGACAACATGGCGATAAACACACTCAACGCAACACTTCCTTTTCTCCACGCGACCGTCCTCTTCTCCACGTGGGACAGCACCAAGACCGCACCCCCTTTTTCGCGTATTCTTGTGGGCGGAGGTTAGTCTGTTCTACTGTTCTATACTGACGTAATTATGGAAGGAAGTACCAGGATGTAGTCCAAGCCGGCCGTTCGCTGTAGGCTTTGAAAGGGAACTTCTGTTAAATAAAATATCTCGCTTGGCATTGAACTTTGAGCTTTATAATTTTACCGGTATTATTTATGCTCTAACAGCAACATTACACACTAACTAAAGTTTGAACAATGGGATCATGAGGAATGGGACCTTTAAGGCCTCTGACAGTGTTCAGGAAAGACGCTCTCCATGCCCTATAATTTCCAGGCTTATCATCAAATTTCAACAGTCCTGTTGAAACAATCTCTCGTCTGGCAAGGAAGCTTACAAAGTCTGTCACATTATTATTTTCGTTAAACAAACCTCTGAGTACCTCATCTCGTTGTTCGCTATGGACAGACCTACTAGGCGGGTAGTGACGGCCGTCATAAGCCCCTATGTGACTCCCATGATATGCTTGCTGGTGGTTATTCATAGGTGTGGCTAATGGCAGGTAATAGCTGTCATATATTTTGTGACCCCGGAGCTCAGTGTATTTTCCGTCTCCTATTGGTGTGTGTGCGGGGTTTTTGCTTATCATGGAAGAACATTTTGGAGAACGGTGTGCTTCAATCTGTGAGTCCTCATTCCTTTCAGGTTTGATCTGCGTGGGTTGATAAGTGAGTGCTGTAGGTGCTTGCGGAGGGAGTGTTTGCTGAAGTTGGGTGGTAGTGGGGGAACCCTGTAGTTGCGCCCCTGGCTTTAGACTGCTGTCTACTATACTATGTTTTTGTACATACTCTTCAGTCATTTGCATGGCGTTGTGAGATCGCTGCTCTGATCCACCCCTTAGCTTAGGGCAATGCCCATCATTCTCGTACTCCAAAGCAGCCTCTAAAGGCTCTGCTTTAGCTAAGGCCGCAGCTGCTGTTTTTTCTGCATTCAGTTTTTCCAATGATGCCTCCAAATTGTGCTTTTTGAATTTTGATTTGCATCTGTTTTTCGGCGTATGCTACTTTTGCTCTGGCTGCTTCCGCTTCTGCGCGTGCCATGGCTGCGGCTGCACTAGATCGGCTAGAGCGGCTGGATGTGTGGGAAGCTTGAGATCTAGTTTTCCATGAGCCGACTGATTGTGTATCCTCTTGAGACATTGTGTGTGCTGGCTACCTTTATTCCACCGGTAGAGTGTGCAGGGGTCCAGATCTGCTGTAGATCAGCTCGTTTAGGAGACGTCGTTTTACTGTTCCGTCCTTGTTACAACCCTTTGTGTAAATTGACAGACAGTTTAACTCCTCCTCTAGTCACCACACTGGACGAAGGTGAATCGTTTACTTCTTTAATGATGACCAAAAGAGTGTAAAACTGAAAACAAATATATACATAAATGAGTACTAAATCTTCACATTGAGTCTGTTCACATGTTTTAAACAATACTTGTACAAATAACTTGTTATTTTACACAATAAAATGGCTATTTAAAGGTTTTTAGTCATAACTTAGCTCAGACTATTCTGATTATACAGGGAGTGCAGAATTATTAGGCAAATTAGTATTTTGACCACATCATCCTCGTTATGCATGTTGTCTTACTCCAAGCTGTATAGGCTGGAAAGCCTACTACCAATTAAGCATATTAGGTGATGTGCATCTCTGTAATGAGAAGGGGTGTGGTCTAATGACATCAACACCCTATATCAGGTGTGCATAATTATTAGGCAACTTCCTTTCCTTTGGCAAAATGGGTCAAAAGAAGGACTTGACATGCTCAGAAAAGTCAAAAATAGTGAGATATATTGCAGAGGGATGCAGCAGTCTTAAAATAGCCAAGCTTCTGAAGCGTGATCATCGAACAATCAAGCGTTTCATTCAAAATAGTCAACAGGGTCGCAAGAAGCGTGTGGAAAAACCAAGGCGCAAAATAACTGCCCGTGAACTGAGAAAAGTCAAGCGTGCAGCTGCCAAGATGCCACTTGCCACCAGTTTGGCCATATTTCAGAGCTGCAACATCACTGGAGTGCCCAAAAGCACAAGGTGTGCAATACTCAGAGACATGGCCAAAGTAAGAAAGGCAGAAAGTCGACCACCACTGAACAAGACACACAAGCTGAAACGTCAAGACTGGGCCAAGAAATATCTCAAGACTGATTTTTCTAAGGTTTCATGGACTGATGAAATGAGAGTGAGTCTTGATGGGCCAGATGGATGGGCCCGTGGCTGGATTGGTAAAGAGAGCTCCAGTCCGACTCAGACGCCAGCAAGGTGGAGGTGGAGTACTGGTTTGGGCTGGTATCATCAAAGATGAGCTTGTGGGGCCTTTTCGGGTTGAGGATGGAGTCAAGCTCAACTCCCAGTCCTACTGCCAGTTTCTGGAAGACACCTTCTTCAAGCAGTGGTACAGGAAGAAGTCTGCATCCTTCAAGAAAAACATGATCTTCATGCAGGACAATGCTCCATCACACGCGTCCAAGTACTCCACAGCGTGGCTGGCAAGAAAGGGTATAAAAGAAGAAAATCTAATGATATGGCCTCCTTGTTCACCTGATCTGTACCCCATTGAGAACCTGTGGTCCATCATCAAATGTGCGATTTACAAGGAGGGAAAACAGTACACCTCTCTGAACAGTGTCTGGGAGGCTGTGGTTGCTGCTGCACGCAATGTTGATGGTGAACAGATCAAAACACTGACAGAATCCATGGATGGCAGGCTTTTGAGTGTCCTTGCAAAGAAAGGTGGCTATATTGGTCACTGATTTGTTTTTGTTTGGTTTTTGAATGTCAGAAATGTATATTTGTGAATGTTGAGATGTTATATTGGTTTCACTGGTAAAAATAAATAATTGAAATGGGTATAAATTTGTTTTTTGTTAAGTTGCCTAATAATTATGCACAGTAATAGTCACCTGCACACACAGATATCCCCCTAAAATAGATAAAACTAAAAACTACTTCCAAAAATATTCAGCTTTGATATTAATGAGTTTTTTGTGTTCATTGAGAACATGGTTGTTGTTTAATTATTAATGTTGTAAAATTAATCCTCAAAAATACAACTTGCTTAATAATTCTGCACTCCCTGTACCGCGACCGGAATAAGTGAACATCCAGAAAATTATACAACAATTTTAATAACATTATATCTCATCTTAGATGAAAATATTCATCTGCATAGATAGATGACATGTTAAAGAACGTCTCGGGTTATGACTATAACCCTTGTTCCCCGAGAAGGGAACGAGACACTGCGTCGTCGAGTGACGACACTCTGGGGGAACGCCCACAGCGTTACGCATCTGAAGCATGAATGAAATCAAGCCAATCTGATTGGTGTTGCGTCGTGACGTAGTAGATGACGGCATACCCGGAAGATACAAAAGGAAGCTGATGCAATCACACACTAGCTCTTTTGCGATGAAGCAAGCGCTCTAACCGTGATAGGTGTGGCGACGAGACGCAGTGTCTCGTTCCCTTCTCGGGGAACAAGGGTTATAGTCATAACCCGAGACGTTCCCCTTCGAGGGAACTCGCACTGCGTCGTCGAGTGACGACACTCTGGGGAACGTTAATACCCACTAGGCCACACCAAATCACCCCCACGTCCCAGTGTGAAGCTGGAAACCCAGGCACACTCAGGACGCAAGAACTCGAGCACCAGGCGTCACCGGGAGGTGCAGACTGTAAAAACGTATGAAGGTGTGCGGGGTGGCCCACCCGGCCGCCTCGCATACCTCTTGAAGCGAGACGCCAGAAAGGAGGGCCACTGATGAAGCCATGCTCCTGGTGGAATGGGCCCTCACGGCCATGGGTGAAGGCAAATTGCCACCCTATAAGCCGTGGCTATAGCCTGGACGATCCAATTACTGATCGTCTGAGTTGACGCAGGCAGCCCCTTCTTGGGTGAGCCAAAGCACACCAACAACTGGTCTGACCTCCTCCAATGGGAAGACTTCTCTAGATAAATACTCAGAGCTCTGACCGGGCAGAGCAGATGAAGTCTCCCCTCTTCCGCCGTCAGGTGGGGAGGGGGATGGAAAGCCTGAAGAACCAGAGACCGGGCTCCCTGAGATGGAACCTTGGGAATGTAACCCGGTCTAGGGTGAAGGATGGCCCTTACTCCGCCGGGGGCAAACTCCAGGCAGGTTGGCGTGATCGCCAAGGCCTGGAGATCTCCCACTCTCCTCAGAGAGGTAATGGCGAGGAGAAAGGCCACCTTCAGGGTCAGGTTCTTAGGCTCAGCCAGCTCCAGTGGCTCGAAGGGGGCCTCAGCCAGCCCTTCCAGAACCACAGCCAGGTCCCAGGTTGGGACTCTGGAGCGAGCTACCGGCCTCATCCTCCGAGCCCCACGGAGGAACTGTACAACCAGGTGGTGCTTCCCCAAAGGTCCATCACCTAGAGGTGCGTGGAAAGCCCCAAGGGCAGCCAAGTACACCTTCAGGGTGGACGGGTTAAGACCAGTGGAGAAGCGATCTTGGAGGAACTCCAGCACTGAAGCCACTGGGCAGTTAACTGGATCCACCTCACACTCTCTACATCAAGTGGAAAATACATTCCACTTGAGGCTGTACAGTCTCCTGGTAGAAGGAGCCCTGGAGCTGAGTAAGGTCTCGACCAATTCTGCTGACAGGCCCGCCTCTAGGTACCGAGCCCCCTCAGGGGCCAGACCCAGAGGCTCCATAACTCTGGCCGGGGGTGAAATATTGTGCCTCCTGCCTGAGAGAGCAGATCCCTCCTCAGAGGAACCTGCCACGGAGAGCCGTCTAGCAGAGCTATGATGTCCGAGAACCATACTCGAGTGGGCCACCGGGGTGCTACTAAGAGCAGGCTGATGCCCTCCCGGCGGACCGCTCCAGAACTCCCGGGAGCAGAGCGATCGGGGGAATGCGTACAGACGCAGCCTCGGCCACGTCTGCATCATGGCGTCCAGCCCTAACGGAGCTGGATGCTTGAGAGAGAACCACAGTGGACAGTGGGACGTCTCTCGAGACGCGAACAAGTCCACTTCCACTGGGCCAAATCTCTCGCACCTGGCCTCCACCACCTCTGGGTGGAGTCGCCTCTCCCCGGGCCTCAGCCCCTGCCTCGACAGGATGTCTGCTCCCTGATTTTGGTCCCCGGGAATGTACATCGCCCTGAGGGACGATAACTTCCCCTGGGACCACAGGAGGATTTAATGCGCCAGTCTGCATAGAGGGCGCGACCTCAAACCCCCCTGGTGATTGAGATACGCGACAACCGAAGTGTTGTCTGAGCGTATCAGGACATGGTGGCCGCGGAGGTCCGGGTAAAAGCTCCTCAGAGCTTTGTAGACCGCCAGCATCTCCAGGCAGTTGATGTGCCATGAAAAAATGCCGGGTCTCCCACAGACCTCTCGCAAAACGGCCTTCCATGACCGCGCCCCAACCAGTGAGGGAAGCATCTGTTGAAGCGGCTCTCCGGCAACATGATGCTCCAGCACTGGTCCATGGGACAGGAACCAAGGTTTCCGCCATATGACGAGGGAACGAAGGCATTTGCGCGTTACCCTGATCATATGAAACGGATTTCCCCTCGGGGAAAACCCCCTGGCCCTCAGCCACCACTGTAGGGGTCTCATGTGCAGCAGGTCAAAAGGTATCACCTTGGACGCTGCTGCCCTGAGCCCCAGCAGTCTCTGAAACTGCTTCACATTGAGGCTGCGGCCCGGCTTCACTCAGGAGACCATCGCCAGTATGGACTCCACGCGTGCGGGGGACATTTGTGCCCGCATCGACGTGGAGTCCCATACAACCCCCAGGAACGTAGTCCGCTGGGAGGGCGTCAACACGTCTTCTCCGTGTTGAGTCTCAGTCCCAAGCATCTGATGTGGGCCAGAACGACATCTCGATGCCGAACCGCCACCGCGAGGGGAGAGTGCCAGGCCGAAGGGAAGAACCCGATATTGGTACGCTTCGCCCCCGAAAGCGAACCTCAGGAACTTCCTGTGACATGGAAGGATGGAAATATGGAAATATGGAAGTATGCGTCCATTAGATCTATCGTGACGAACCAGTCCTCAGACTGGATCTGACTCACGATGGCTGGAATTATGAGCATCTTGAACCTGAATCTCCTCAGAGACCGATTCAAGGAGCCTGAGATCTATAATCGGACGCAACCCACCATCCTTCTTTGGAACTATGAAGTACCGGCTGTAGAACCCGGAGTCCCTGTCCGCCAAAGGAACCCGCTCTATGGCTTCCTTGGCTAACAGGGCTTGTACTTCTTGTTCCATAACCCGAACCTGCTCTGGGCCGACCACAGTCCGGACCACCCCGTTGAAACTCGGGGAAGGAGAACCGAACTGCAGCCTGTAACCCAGCTCTACAGTCTGCAGGACCCATGTAGATACACTCGGAAGGCATGACCATGCGCCAAGATAATCTACTAAGGGAACCAGCCTCTCGAGGCTGGCCTCGGGTGTCAACCGAAACTCGTTCCCGACCCCCCTGAAGCGGCTAACCGGCAGGGAGCGGTCGAGAGCGATTTTCGGTGGGCGCACACGTTCGCTGCCCAGTCGCAAGTCCCCTTGGAGGCAACGAAGGCAGCGTGTGTGCGCGGGAAATCAGTGAGGCCCGAAGCGTCTTTGACGGCGGGAACACAGCACTGATTTCCCGAGAGCTCCTGGGGGAGAACGACCTCGGTCGCTCCTACCCGGGAGAGGGGGCTGGCCAGCAGGGGCCTCATCTAAGGGAGCAGCTCGACAGGGCCGCAACACTAGGGCGGACACTGCGCCTAGCAACCGCCTGAAACTGATGTGTCCCGCAGGCCACCAGGCGGCGAGAACGACATCAACTTCAGGAGGGCTCCCTCTTAGATGAATATCCAGACAAGTCAAACACGCTTGGGTGACAGATCGATTAAAGTATCTAACTTATCAAAGTCAGATAACATGACACTCAATTCCTCAGAATTAAATGCCATCATAATCACCCAACCAGTGCAACCTAGTCTGAATAATAGGCTGAATAAAAAATACATCTAACTCCTCACGTTAGATAATACTTTAATTTAATTCCTCAGAATTAAATGCAGCCATAATATGGTCTGAATGATAGGCTGAATATCTAACTCCTCAAAGTCAGATCATATATTATTTAATTCCTCAGAATTAAATACAGCCCTAATCATCAGACGATACTGTTTTATTGTATTTATATGGCTCGTAACCACACGTTGCCTCAGCAACGTGGCTCGAGCCGTTATAATACAATTGCTTTCATCCCTCGGGAAAAAAGTCAAACAGGCGCGAGGCGAAACACCCGAAAAGCGCACGGTAGTACGCGTCGGGATATTTCTCAATGAAAACAGCCAGCACCCTCAGGCGCTGACCGCATGCCTCGCACCCAACAGTATCCACAATACAGTGAAACATGGTCAGAAATGACAGGCTGAATATCTAACTCCTCGAAGTCAGATCCCATTTCATTTAAATCCTCAGACTTAAATGCAGCCTTACTTATAGAGGATACTGCTTTATTGTATTCATACGGACTCGTAAGCCACACGTTGCCTCAGCAACGTGGCTCGAGCCCTTATAATACAATTGGCTTTCATCCCTCGGGAAAAAAAGCCAAACAGGCGCGAGGCTGAAACACCCGAAAAGCGCACGGCAGTACGCGTCGAGATATTTCTCAATGAAAACAGCCAGCACCACCGTATCACGTTGTATCACTTTACTAGCAGACTCGAACCTACGCGCTGCCTTTTTTTTTTGTTTGTTTTTTTTTTTTTTTTTGGCAACGCGAGATTGAATCTTGCACTAGGAATGGCGAGCCTCGATACGGAGCACATCTAATTCCTCAGAATCAGACAGCTCACGCATCGGGTCCTCCACCCCGGGGGAAGAAGCCGCAGCGCGGGCTTCCACACGGGGAAGGAGAACAATGGAACTGTCAAACAGGGAATGAGAAGATGCCTCAGCACCCTCTCAAGTTCCCCTGACAGCCAATCTGCGAGTCCCATGATTGATCAACCGTGCTGTCTTCTTTTTTTTTTTTTTTTTGACAGACACGGGACCAGCCACGGGGTTCGCGAGCCCTGCTTGTGAACAACGTTGGTAGACAAACAACATTTTCAAATAAGACTGACAAAACACAGAGCGCTTCGCTGAAGAGCAAAAAAGCTAGTGTGTGATTGCATCAGCTTCCTTTTGTATCTTCCGGGTATGCCGTCATCTACTACGTCACGACGCAACACCAATCAGATTGGCTTGATTTCATTCATGCTTCAGATGCGTAACGCTGTGGGCGTTCCCCCAGAGTGTCGTCACTCGACGACGCAGTGCGAGTTCCCTCGAAGGGGAACATTTACATTAGGGATGGGTCGCGATTTTCGAATATTCGATTAGTTATTTAATTATAGAATATCGAATAGTATGTGCGATTATCGTCCAAAAAAAATCCCCATGTTGTCGGTGCTGATGTGGTGCTGACGCGTTCATGTAACCAGAGGCGCTGCCAATAACGCACCTAAAGCTGCCAGTAACGCTCCTAAAGCTGCCAGTCCGCTCTCAGGATGTTTTATACTGGACACGTTTGCTGCGGTCCGAGTCTGATTGTTCCCTCCGCCTCCGCAGTGTTGGTCTGGTTTCACACTCAACTTGAACCCTGGTGCGTTTGCGTTCATCTTACGTCATCACAAACGTGCACGGGCGTGATAGAAAACAGAACGCGGGTCAATATATTGGACTTTTTTCAATTAATTTGGTGCTATTATGTGCAGCTGAGGAAACGACACTTGGGTTTACCGTATGTGTGTCGCTTGAAGGCGGCTTTGCTGCTTGCAAACAGACTCTTTTGAGGAGACGGTGAATTGCCATTCATTTGCTGCCCTGATTGCACTCTATGCGCGAATACACTGCAGGCTCGCTCTCGCGATCGTATCTCAGCTAAATCATCAACACTATCATCTCTTACGTGTATGTTATTGAACTAATGACATTGTAATCGGCTAAAACGCATGCGCTGGTTACTTTCTTCCACAACAAGTGCGCACGTACCCGAGTGTTGTTTGCACATTCACGTGAATCACGGCTCAGCTCCGAGATCAACCGAACTCCGGTTGTGTGTTCTCGGGTTCGGTACCTCAGTGCACACCAAGCTCTGTAGGTAAGCTTTCACTTTAGCAATTTTTCATGCTAACCGTGCCCCATTCCGAACTAAAATGCCAGAGTAAAAACGCCCTGAGACAACAGAAGAATAACACATCGTCTCACGCGCACGCTGTAGACTTGTGGCCTTTATCAGGTAACTTGGGGCGATGTCACATTACAGTCATATGTTTCAGCATGTTACAATAATATGGCTTGAGTTGATATAGCCTATTCCCTAATGAATTAAACAGTTTGTTATCATACAGATTGAGAGTGTGAATGGTCTCTCTCTCTGTTTATGTGTGTAGCCTATACATGCGTACATGCGTGCATGCGGGGGAGGAGTTGCGATTTTCGAATAAAAATCGAATAATTCCCAGCGATCTTCGAATATCATTTTTGCTTGAAATGCCCATCCCTAATTTACATACCAACGATGCTCGTTTATAGCTTGAACGTGAGCAGAAGGACTTAGATTGATACACGAACACAAGACGCAGCTGTCTGAAGGAATTACTGAGCGCTTCCTGATGACATCATTCAAAGAAGCCGCAGAACAAACGTGACTGAGATTTCTTTAGTATACCACAAGGGGGAGACAACGAGTAACAATACAGAACATTTACAGTTAATACTCGAGTAGTTCAGGACATTAAACCGTGCAGGACCAGAGATATTAAACAGGATTGTGTGTTTAGAAGAGAAAACATCAGGCTCTGTGTCTTATTATAGTTTTAGTTGTTATGAATCTGATTTCTGATGGAAACGCTGACAGACGCAGAGACTCATCAGTGACTGATCGATCTCATTCATTAACAGTAAATATCAGATTAATATCAGAGCTCAACTCTGTAACATGATCAAATATGATTAACTGATCAGCACAATAGTTTAAGATGATCGTCTCAGACTGAAGGATAAATACAGTCATAAAATATTAAATACTTCATAAGTCATTTTAAATGTTTTTCTGTGTATCTCTAGTGGTTTTCAATCGTTTTCTCTAATAATATTTTTTAAATAATGAAATGGTGATTAATTAAACTAAACCATATGAGCATGTTTCTGTCCCTAAAGATAAACTGAAGCAATAACTCTGAGTGTGTCTGATCTTCATATGAAATATTTAAACTTCATTACAGGTTTCCACCGTTATGTCCTTGTGTATGTGTTTGGATCAGCTGTTGTTGTTTTCCTGACCTCCACTGCTCTGATAACAGAACTGACACTGAAAACAGGTAAACACACACATTTACTGCATAAAGTTGATGGTAAATATATATTTAAGCATGTATTAATAAGATCATTTTAATCCTGAGTGCCTGAAATACTGAAGTGTGTCACGTTGAGGCAGAAATCCCCTCGAGCAATTACACAAATATACATCGATTTCATTTCTCCAAACAGAGATGATCATATTCTCATATGTTTCAGTGAATGGTGATCGTACGGTTGGAGATCTGAGATTCATCCTCTTTCCGGTTGAATGTTTATTTGTCGTCTCTCTGCTGATTTCAGAATTATTTGAGTCCAGTGAGTATAAAGCAGAATTGTCCATTAGATCAGATTTACATCACACGAGCAGATCTTCATGTTCTCTCGTCTCACAATCATCTGTCATCAGATAAATGATCCTTTAGTCGGATTGACTGGTTTAACACACAGATGGTGGTGTGTGTGTGTGTGTGTGTGTGTGTGTGTGTGTGTGTGTGTGTGTGTGTGTGTGTTGATCTGCTGTAAAGCTGCTGTTTGATTGACAGTGAGTGTGTTTATTCACTGAGAGACTCACACACACTCATCATAGGTTCATCTCAGACTCCTAATAATCTAATAATGATCCACCCTTTACTCTCACAACACTGAACCTCTGGTGCTCTTCAGTCATTTTGGACCGAAAAATGTTTTATTTTATTTATTTATTTTTACTTTATTGGAATGGTACAAAACTTGGTAAAGGTTTTGGCACTTGCTATGTGAACACACACAAAACAAAATTGGAAATGAATGGGGAACAAATTTCATCTTGTCCAAGCGTTTGGTGCTGCGCACAAACAACATCTGACTGAAAGCTAATTTTTTGAGATATCAGCATCAAATTTGGAAAACAACTTGTTTAGATTTATGGCTTTTTTATGCAGTTTTACAGTAAAATGTGTTTTTGAAAATATATTAAAATGTAAACGTTTAAGAATTGAAAATAGTATTTTTGTGCATATTTCATAACAATAAACGTAAAATTCTGTAACTTTTTTGTTCACTTTTAAAAACTTTTTTCTCTTTAACAATAATCTGCCAAGTGTCTTTAAAAAGAGACCAAACTTCAGTCTGTGATCCAAAGCATTGAAGATTTATTGAGAGATTTGAGATATGTTCGAAACGTGAATAAATGGATTATAACTACAGCGTAAATATAATTTATTACCATAAAATTTCCCAAAAATACAAAATATTAAATAAAAAACAATTTCAAACTTAAATATAGTATGGGTTAGGGAAGAGCGCCAGAGGGTTAAAATCCCCCAGAGCCCCATTGAGACTGAAATGCTGAGTTGAAGCGTCTGAGTTTCACACACTGAGAGCGGCTCATAGTGAAGATGAATGATGGTCACAGAGAGAACAGCACTTGATAATTTCACTGACTCACAAACACTGAACCAACACAAGATTATCACATGATAAAGCGTAGAGCACGTTCTGTGATAAAAACATGCGTGAAATGGTGGTTATTCTGATCTTTGTATGTGTCACCATTATTGTGGCGTGTGTGTTAAGTGTTGAATATTTGTATTTGTTGACTCTCTGGTCTATTCAGGTCATTTTTGGGCTGCTGTCTGTCAGGGATCTTTCCATATTAAATTTCAACTTGAAGTGGGTTGTAATAGTTTACAGTGTGTCTTAAACCACTCAGTCACTATTAAGATCAAATGTTCGGGGTGAATGAGTTATTTAATTTAGTTTGCAGTGAGAATGATCAGATTCATCAGATCCACTAATGTCTTTCCTCTTTCTCTGTTCTTACCTCACAGAGATCAAAAACTGTCTTCAGTCTTATCAGGTGAGTATCATTTATAAAGCTGCACTGATTTGAGATTTAATACTGACCTGCAACATCAGGAGACTTTAACTTTAACTTTAACACACTGCACAATTCTCCAAAAGTAAGAGGATGTTACACTGTTTTAATGGCATGTCTTGCTCTAATCTCAGGATGCAGTGAGATCTAGACGAGAGAAGAAGGAAAGACAGAAAGAGAAGGCAACAGAAACACCAGAGATGAAGCGTCTGAATCCTGGTTTGATCTAAATCTCATGTGACATTGAGTTCGGTAGTGACGTTATTCATTGTTAATATAAATGGGTTTTTTTTTTGGGGGGGGGTTGTAAATATCTGTAAACATATGCATGGTGTGTTTTATTGTGTTATAACACTTTTACTGTGCATGTGATTAAAAAACAAACAAACCAAAAACTGATTGTAGCTGTAAGCAAAGTTCAACAGTGTAAACTGAATATTTAAACCTTCAGATGGCAGATCAGATCCTTCATTATGACATTATCTACATTATAAAAGCATTATAACACATATACTCTTATTTACATTCAGATAAATTCATGAGATCGAGAGAACAAAGACAAATAACATCATCATGTTTGCAGCACTGGAGTTTGAATTATTCTATTATTATTATTGAAGTATTTCTTTAAGATCAACGGTTTCTGATCGCCTCATATTATCAGTGCAGTTCAGTCGATCTGTGATCTAGAGCTCAGATGTGTTTTCTTCAGTGTTTTGTGTGATCAGAGAGCAGTTGTAGTGTTCAGGCCAGTGTTCATGTAGTAAAAGATCCATGAGATTGTAAGAGTGGACTCCTGTAGATGGTTCAATCTGCAGGGTTGCCAGAAGACTAAAGAAACGTTATCAGAAAGATGGAAGAAAACTGTACATTTCTCGTCTATTTCCACCCACTGCAACTTATACCAACGACGGAGATAAGTGCAGTTACAATAGCAAAATATGTGGGAGAGCGTTGCTATAATGTGACTATATTGTATTGAAATAGGGAGCACTTCAAAGTCAATACCAAATCAAAACTAGTTAGCACAGTATTCATAATAGAAAGGATTTAATGACAAAATCTGGTTATGGTTACACTTAAAATAGTTCAAAATGGATGTATGAGATGATAAACTTATACCATTAATCGTACACAGCATGAATAACATGTTACCAGAGAGAGAGAGAGAGAGAGAGAGAGAGAGAGAGAGAGAGGAGAGAGAGAGAGAGAGAGAGAGAGAGAGAGAGAGAGAGAGAGAGAGAGAGAGAGAGAGAGAGAGAGAGAGTGGGGAGAGAGCAAAGAATAGAAGCCCCAATGACCTCAAGAGCCAGAGAGTAAGAACCCCAGAGGAAAAAAGAGAAAGAGCAATAGTACCAATCTTCTTTTATCCCTTTCTCTGACCATGTGACTGAAACCAAATGTGAGATACTTAAACTGACCAATCAGACCAAACTCAAACATGACATTCAACCAAACTTCCCCCGCTATAAAGGTGTGACCCACATGTGGCCTACAGGCCTCTCTATTGTCTTCCAGATGGCCCTTCTGATAAGCAAATGGAAAGTGACAACAGTAAAGCAAATCTCTTTGTTGGATTTCAAATATCAAATATCTTTGATTATTTTCAATTCCTTCAAGATGAAGAGAAACAGTGATTCCCGCAGCAGTGTAGATCCTCACAGATATTAATGCTCATAATAATATAATAATACAGCTGAGAAACATTCATTTTGAATCACAGCTTTCAGATCATCCTTTATCGTCTTTATCGATCGTCTCTTGTATTTTTACGGCTTAACACTGTTGTTTATTTCTAGTGTTGTAAATAAATGTATAAAACAAATGTAAATAACTGTGTTTCTGACGTATTTTACTCTTACTCTGCATAACCTGCAGAAATAAACAAGAAACAATATCAGAACACAAACCTGTTATAGAGCAGCAGAAATGTTTCTCATTCATTGTATGCAAATAAACCTGACAGTAACATTTACCTGCACGTAAGTCCGCCAGCGAGAAAACATTTTACGTTTATTGTTATGAAATATGACAACGTTGTTCACAACATCTATCAGTTCTAAAAACTTGACACTTAATGTATATAAGGTTACACTGCTCATTTGAAATAGTCTGTGTGTACACACTGTGCCATTCACCGTTTACTGTTGTTTGTTGTCATCGGTATTGGAACATAACATATATATATAGTTAACTATACACTTTCACTTTTCTACAGTTTTCTTTATTTTGCAAAAAAGCACAACATTTAGTTTTTATTGATAGTGTACACAAATAAAAGTAGAAACTTAACAGATTATAATGATGTATAGCACTTGCTTGAATGATAAAAATCGACAGATTTATTTGAATCTCTTTGGCACTGATAGGAAAAAAATTGAGCGACCGTCGACCTCTAGGGTTAAAATTAACGCCAAGTTAAGGGAACTTAATAGTTTAAGTACATTATATAAACCCCAAGTTTGGTGAACTTAATTTAAGTACAGTCAACGTGAGCACTAAGTTAAATGAACTGAAATATACAAGTTTTGGGAGACTCCATTACTCAATTAAAATGAGGGAACGAGTTTACTCAAATCAATTGAGTTCAATCAACTTATTAGGGACATGCATGCTTTCTTAAACCTAACATTAAAATATTATTTAATCTTATTTAATTAATTTACTATTTTTATGTACATTGTTTATCAATGCTTTTCCTCAGTTGTCTGTCTCATTCGCAGACATTCTCTCTTAACTCTAACATTATATTTAATCTTATTTCATACTATTTTATATACTTCATTTATTATTGTTGCTTTTCTTAAACTCATTTGTTTGTCTCATTTACAGACATGGATGTTGCGAATGCAGAAAACAAGATCCCTGACATATCGGCTCAGAAACTCAAGGACCTGCTGGGCTTGAACAGCAAGAGACCTGACATCAGAGCTCAAATACATACAGCGTCAAAGATCAAAACAGTCCCGCACAAACACTTCCTGATCACATAAAAACATATTGCCCCTGTAAATGCAAACAGCCCCTCCTGCTGATCTCATAAAACGTCATAAAAAGGTAGTGAAATTTTATGACTTCCGGAAATAGAGGTCAAAAGTAAAAAAAAGCATAAATCATAGGGGTCATAAATCAAAGTGACAGAAGCTCCCACATATTACTCTCTCTTATAACAAATAAGTGTGTCTGATTTGTCTCAGTAATTACAGCTCCAATGATTTATTTTCAGGGAAGAGGGTTATAGTCAAATAACCAAGATGTTCAACCTGCTGTCATTTCTGTTACTGTAAATTATTAACTATAACTGTGACTCAGATATAATCTCTCATATTTCTTTATTCAGGGTACTCGCGGATCTTAAAAAGTCTTAAATGTCTTTAAATTCAAAATCAAAATTTTAAGGCCTTAAAAGTCTTAAATTCGCTGAAGTATTGAGTTCTAGGTCTTAAATAATTTTAAACGGGTCTTAATTTTCATACGTCCATGTAACGCTACTCCATTGCTCATTGAAATGCTCCCGCGATGTTTTAGAGAGAGAGAGAGAGAGAGAGAGAGTGTGTGTGTGTGTGTGTGTGTGTGTTGTTAGTTCGTTTTTCGCTAGTGAGAGACCAACATGCATCTTATATAGCAGCCAATCAGCTTTCGTGTTATTGGCGCAGGTCTCTTTCGGATTGTACCACAGACACATCAAACGGATTTTATTCTTCAGCTTCAGTTCTCCAGTTCTTCCAGTTCACGCGATAGTGAAAGCAAAGGCGAATCTTTCTCACCTGCCATCTCGTATAATGACCAAATAAAAGTTTGATATGCCCGATAGCACTAAACAAAGAGTTTAAAAAGCGATGGAAACCCCGAACTCATTCGCTACTGACACATGGACTAATGTCAAACTGGCCGCGGATTCTGCACGCGGTTTGCCGCCTCAGCGCTCGCGCGAGTGTACCGAATCTAGGCTCATTCATAGATATCCATATCTATGGGCTCATTACTGTAGGTCTTAAACTGAAAGCAACCCATATAGCCTAGCCTATACCCCCTCCTGCCTGTGTCGTTAGTATTAATCAAACAACAACAACGGGAAAAAACAAACAGTAGCCTACCTAAACTTAAAGCACTGTTTGTATCTGTATATTTAAGTTGTATTTATTTGTCCTATTGTCAAACAAGATTCATGCATTTTGTTTGTTTTATTGCCATGTGTGACTATTGTGCATCTAATATAATGATATGGTAAATGTGGCATCCTAATTATGAAAAAAAAAGAAACATGCACATTTCTGAAAATGACCACCACAAAATCAGTAATTTTGATCTCACAAAAAATGTATATACATACACACACACTACCGGTCAAAAGTTTGAGAACGGTTCGATTTTTAAAATGTTTTTTTTAAAGAAGTCTCTCCTGCTCACCGAGGCTGCATTTATTTGATCCAAAATACAGCAAAAACGCATTTTTTTTTTTTTTTTTTTTTACAATTTAAAATAACTCTTTTATATTTCAATATATATCTTAAAATAGAATTTATTTCTGTGATTCAAAGCTGAATTTTCAGCATCACTGCTCCAGACTTTAGAGTCACATAATCCTTCAGAAATCTTTTTTTTTTTTTTTTTTTACTTTTTTTATCCATCAAAGAATGAAGACTGGAGTAATGATGATAAATTCAGCTTTGATCACAGGAATAAATTACACTTTACTATATATTCACATAGAAAACAGTCACAACAGAACTGTCACAATATTACAGCTTTTTGTATTTTTAATACATAAATGCAGCATTGGTGAGCAGAATGTAAAAACATTAAAAAATCTTACCGTTCTCAGACTTTTGACCGGTAGTGTGTTTGTGTTTGTATATTAATCCTGGTGGGATTGAGCTATGAGGAAGTGCAAGATTACTAATACTTTGTTCAATTTGAATTATTTAATATGCTTTGCAAGTAATTTTGTGATTCTGCATTTCCTCTTGTAAATTTTTTTATTTTTATTGCGTGATATAGGTCTTAAATTTAATTCATAATGGTCTTGAAAAGGTCTTGAAAAGTCTTAAATTTGACTTGGTGAAACCTGCAGATACCCTGTTATTATCAGATTCACCTCAGCCCAGATCAAAGTGTGTAAAACTGATCTCAGA
>JARQWZ010004047.1:0-77500 GCA_033150135.1 Gobio occitaniae
GCTTGGTTGGAACACTTCATTTGGACTGTCTCTGCTGTAAATTAATATATAAAGGAAAGTTTGTGGTCTGTAAGAATAAAAACATTATTTTATTAGGCACGGACGCATTAAATTGATCAGAAATGTCAGTAAAGAAATTTGTAACGTGTTTCTATTTTCAAATAAATGCTGTTCTTTTGAACTTTCTAATTATCAAATGAGAAAACAGCCATTCAGAAAGCATCTGATCATAGTGATGTGGATATGTTTCATCATTAGTGTTGTAAAAGTACTGACTGCGATACCAAGTCGGTACTGAAATGTTAAAAATGTAACGCTTTGAGCGCTGTTGAGCGGAATCGTAAACGCCTCTGACTGGCCATTGTGCTCACGCGCTCATCGGATGTGTCTGTGATTGTGATTATATCAAGGCTCCTGATTGGTTAATGCAGCGCGAATAGACGGCAAAGTTCAACATTTTCAACTCGGGCGTCAGACACGAATTCGCTTCAAACGCCTGAATGCACAAAAAGCACCACTCGCGCAAAACTGGACGTACGAATGAGGTGGAATCGCTTCCATCGCACCGCGCGAATCGCGCCGCAGGACCTCCAGACGCGCGTAAACGCTCCTTTTTTCCGCCTTTCCATTCAACTTAATATTGAAATCAGTAGGGCTGGGTAAAAATATCGATTTCTCGATTTTAATCGATTCTCACTTTTACAAAACAATATCGTTTCTTAAATCCCAAGAATCGATTAGTCATCCTGTTACAGTTAATGAATGAAATAAACATTGTAGCACGCCTTCCATCCAATAAATCTATTTTTTACGAAATTCAAAAGCTTAAATACCGCTCTGCCGCAGTTCAGCTCAAGAGAACCGGCAGCACGGAGCAAACATGAACGGATCTTCTCTTCCGCCTTAATACCAGTTACAGCACGAAATAAACATGAATAAGCATCTGAAAGTGTGTTAAAAGATACAGGACAACTTACCGAAATCCGTATCATGTCACATAGAATAGCTCAAGTGTTTGAACCGCAGAAAGACGTCAGTAAAATGGCATGTAAACGTCATTTACTTCAGAAAAGCCATATCCAGTGTCCATAAACTCGTTAGTCAGCTAGAAAAATTAACTCTAGAGAGGAGCATTTTGCTAATCATATGCACCATAGATAGGCTATTGATTGTCATTTTGAATTTTCTTCAATATTTAATGCATGTAGCCTATGAATAAATCTGGCAAGTTTTTATGACAGCCAAATGTTTATATTAAAAAAAACCCTAATTGGAGTAGAAATATGATTATGTAACTGTAAAGTTAATATTATAACTTTCATTATTATAAAAAACTAAAATAATTTAGTGTAATTTAAGTGTTTGTATACAAATCAGTTCATTTTTACCTTCAATATTAGTAGGCTAATGTAGTACAACTGACTTCCATAGTTTACAACATTAGTTCAGAGATTTGTTTTCCTTGAGAAAACTGGCCGTGATTATACCTGATATAGGCCTATATCTAAAATAATCGATATTGAATCGAATCGAAAGCTTGTGAAACGAAATCGAATTGAATTGTGAAATTTGTGTCAATACCCAGCCCTAGAAATCACTCGCTCCTGGCGCTCTATTCGCGTTTGGTGTGAACGCAGCATCAGGGTGTGTCCGAATCCACTTTTGCTAGTTTAACGGCGGGAAAAACGATCGACGCGTCCGGCTCATGGTCCAAAAGGGTCGTCCCTCGTCTCTTAATGAGGCATGGGTGTGTTTTGGGCGTAACGTGCAATAAACCAATCAGAGCCTCATCTCCCTTTCCATTTAAAAGCCAGTTGTGCTCACACCACGGCGGAATTTGCGAGAGGAAAGACCGAACGCTTCTCCAGAGAGCAATCCTTTTATTTCTAATATTTAACCCTTAATCGTCCCTTGGGCTCCAGCTGACCCCACTGGACTTTTCCTCCATTTTTAAAAGTGTTCCCTTCATCTCAGGGCCATGAGACTCTGTGACTTTTCCTAAATAATCTAAACATGCACAAAAAATCTGGGCTTAATTCGGTTGTTCTAAAGGTGTGTAAAAAATGTTTCACTGTTTAAGTCCCTCTGGGTCAGATTGACCCCACATTGAAAATGAATGGGAAAGTGTAAAAAAAACTTTTTTTCCCCACTTTTTTTGTCAAAAAAAATTAACTAAATCCAGTATAAATCTGAAAATTTCTACATTTATATCAAGGTCTGGTCCTAGAGCATAAACACAAAGTAGAACAAACTTTCTATCTCATACACAAACACACACACAAACACACACATGTGTGTGACTGCAACAGAGAGTATTTTTATTGAAATTGGCAAATAAAATCAACAAAACTGGCATAAATCTGACAAAATTCCATACATAAATGAAGGACAAATACTAGAGCACAAATGCAACATGGAGCAATCATGAGAGAGAGAGGGAAAAGGGCAAATAAGAGAAAGATGAAAGGCAGCTTAACTTTTGCATAACTTCCCTCTGGACCTCTAGTGGATAATGTGGTCATTGCACTCTCTCTCTCTCTCTCTCTCTCTCTCTCTCTCTCTCTTTAACTATAATTCCTAACGTTTTTCCACAAACCTACAGATGGCGGTATTCTATCCCTAACACATAGAGCAATGTCCAAAAACTATTTATATTTATTTAAGATCATCATTCAAGTGATTTTTTCATTAAAAAAAATATTTTTAATGAGCCAATTTATGACATAGTTAAGTATTTGTGCAGTAAATAGGTAAAAAACTACCAAATACCCACAAAAACACAGCATAAATGTATAGTTGAGAAGTAAATAAAAAAAATGATATATAGTTTTCCATGTAAAAAATGTATATTTCCTTATGCAATCGCTCTGTAAAAGTTTGGGGTCTATTTGACCCCAAGGGACTCAAACGTAAACCCTACTTGAGGGACGATTAAGGGTTAAAAATGTGTGTGTGTGTGTGTGTGTGTGCGCGCTGCGCATCCCTGTGTGTGTAATAATCAGTGTGTGTGTGTTGTGCACCGCCTCATATCACTAACACACCCTTTAAATAACACACTGCACTATTGACGTTAGAGCAGGTGTGTGTTGGTCAATGGTCAGTGGTTTTCAGCTCCTCCAATAGCAAAGCTCCAACAATGCTCCTGATCACACCTGGTGTTCAGACCAGACGCCCATCGTTTGATATTTTGACAACATGAACATGAGAACTTCGCATTGCGCGTGTGTGTGATAGGGCCCGAAGTGTGTGATTGTTTATAATGCGCAACCCTTGGCATTTGGGCGGACGGGCTGTAGAATCTGGAGTGTGTCTGAATAAAGCTGGCGGATCCAGAGACACAGTGTGTTTGTCTGGAGCAGGATACGACTGTGTGTGTGTGTGTGTGTGTGTGTGTGTGTGTGTGTGTGTGGTCTCATTATCAGATGCTCCACAGGGGAGGCGCTTTCTCTTGATATTTAACAAGCAGGCAGTTCCCCTCCACAACTAATTGATTCTTATAAATAAAAGAATGCTACAAACTGGCACCAAGTACAAGGGTGAGATCAGTTCATGCCCCCCTTTCCCCGTTGAGCACCTGAAGCGTTTCTCTGGGCTCTGAGACCACACAGATTCCCTGATGTTACTCTAGAAGCTGTTTACTTTAGTTACTGTGAGTTCGTCACGTCACGCCGGAGACTTTCCTTCCCGCTCTACTGCTTAAGAGCTTGAACAAATACATCAGCCGACTCAAATTGGCCTTTCTGGCAAAGTCTGGAACTACATGACGCTTCGTATAAATAGATCTATGTATAGAGATAGAGTGTGTGTAATGTGTATATGGTAAGAAACTCCCATTTGTATACAAGACACTGACTATGGTCATATTGTTTTGCCTTTGAAATGGAAAGGCAGTGGAACGTTGCGTTAATTGGCGATAACAAATCCTGATTTCGATGTAATTTTGTGGGAATCATTTTATGAAGCGCCAGAAGTGGTTGGCATTTTCAACCTTGCATTCTTTGCTTTGGAAATCTGGCTCCACCGGCAGCCATTTTAAACACCTCATTCAAATAATGACTGCTCAAATGAGTGAAAATAAAGCAATTGAAGCCTTACGAGTGTTTGTTCTGTTTTTTATTTTAAGAGCGAGTTTTAAAGCAGGTTGGAAATCGCATTGCTCTTGCTTTATCATCATTGCATTCAAAGACAGGACAAGTTTCCCTCATGACCTCTGCCAGGCCACATGTAGCCGTTCATAAAGAGCCTTTCAGCCTCAACACGGGTCATTTGCACAAACCGTCATCATAACCCAGCATAACATTTGTTCACCTCGCACCATTTACAGTAGCTCCAAATATAGATTGAGTTCAACACTGCAATATTCACACAAGTCTCGTTCTGCTGCTGTTCCCTCTGTGCAGGAGAATACAGTCATTCACCATCAAAACTAATCCTCATTAATGGGAAAAACATCCGTTTTACTGGAACAAATTAAATGTTTAGCCATATTTAGACATGGGGTGAAGAGACAGAGAGAGGGAAACACCAGGCACTTTCCAAATATGACTTGAAAATAGGGATGAATGGTTTGAGAAAAATCGAATTGTGTTTTTACTGATAAAAATTGTGATTTGAAATATTATTTATTTAAAGTTCCATTTCAATTTGGCCAAAATGTTATGATTCTATATCAATATATAATAATTTTTTATTTTTATTATGATTATTATTACAACAAAATAAAAATATTAAACAAAATAAGAAATAATACTATTCCAATAGAGTGCAACAGCACCCAATTATTTGAGTGGTGCAGGTTCCAGAAGTATTTATTTTTTCATAAATTTTTCCCATAGGGAAAACAAAACAAAACAAGGAAAATCAGACAAAAAGTACAAGACTGTGTACTTCTGTGTAAGAACTACAATCCCATGAAGCATTGCAAACATCATAATCAAATTAAAGACAACGGAGGAATATAAAACTACTCATTTGCAGATGTTGAATAAAGTTTAGTTGCAAAAATATGCATATATTAGGGCTGTCAAAAGATTAATCGCGATTAATCGCATCCAAAATAAAAGTTTGTGTTTACATAATATATGTGTGTGTACTCTGTTAATTATTATTTAAATATAAATACACACACAAGCATGTATATATTTAAGAAATATTTGCATGTATATACTGTATATACATTTATATAATCCATAATATATATAAATATAAATGTTTTATTTATAAAAATAATATATTTTTCTTAAATATATACATGCTTGTGTGTGTATTTATATATAAATAATAATTAACAGAGTACACACACATATATTATGTAAACACAAACTTTTATTTTGGATGCGATTAATCTTTTGACAGCCCTAGCATATATATATATATATTAGTGTTGGGCATCGATTAAAAATATTAAAAATATTAACTAATTAATCGCATTTTTTTCTGTAATTAATCGTGATTAATCGCAAGTTTTTAATATTTTAAGTTTTTAATATTTTGATATTATAATAATTTCGGTTACTCTCCAAATTAATGTATAAACAATTTAAAGACAGTATATTTTAAATATGTGTTGTATTGTCATATTTTTATGAATGAAGGCCAGTATCACTGATGTCTCTATGAAACATTAATGACGTTACATTACAGTATAACTGAAAGCTCCCAATTTCCACATTTATTAGGCTTTAAAAAAACAACTTTTAATTTAAGTGAACTTAAAACAATCTTTACATAAACTCAAAATAATAAATGTTATATTTACCCATGGCCTTCCCTGTTATATATATATATACAGAAATGTAATAGTTATCAAACCTTTCTTAACTGCATAAATAATAAATTAAATATAGATGAATCATCATTAAAGCTACAATTTTCTCTGTTCCCGTTGTTCTTTGATGAACATTAATGACATCATCATCAGTGCTACTGTCACTTTAAGAACAGCCGCGGATCTCACGCGCTGTCCCGCGCATCTCATTTCCTCACAACTCTTTAAGTTCATTTAAGACGTTATTTAACTAATTTAAGACTCTAATATGAGAATACTCAAAATCTTCTGTGTTATTGTTTGTTCAAGAGCAAAAGAGAACTCAATGTGAGCAGGAAACTGACGTGAGTCTATGCGTCGAGTGTGTGTGTGTGTGTGTGTGTGTGTGTGTGTGTGTGTGTCAGTATCCCTTGATTAGCTGACATGAGACGCATCCACACACACACACAGACAGGACACTGGCATACAGCGCGCTCTCTTGTGTCTTGTAGCATTTACATGAATAGGAGCGTGGTGATCATGTAACGCTAAGCAAAAATGGATATAAAAACGGACGCTGCGTTATTTGCGTTAAATATTTTTAATGCGTTAAGCTGAAAAAATTAATCGCCAGCGTTAACGTGTTAATTTGCCCAGCCCTAATATATATATATATATATATATTAAGGTACAAAATATCTAGTAGTCGGTACCAATACCACCCGAAACCCGATCGAGTACACGATACTCGATACCATGGTAAAAATAAATTAATACTTTTTTTTTCAAAGAAATTACAGCCAAAAGTAGACATTAGCAGGTTTTAAAGTTTGCTATCACTAATAGTGCGTTCACACCAGACGCGACTTGTGTGAATAAATTGCGCTGTTCGCGTGTAGTTGGACGATTGAACAGTTTACTCGCTTCATTTGTGCCATTCACTTCACAACAGATGCGAATTCGCCTCATGGGAGGGGCTTCTGCCAGCGGCTCGTCTCGTTTTGAAATGGCTGACATGGATTGTTTTAAAATACGGTGAATAAGCTCAATTTGCCGGCTTTAGCTATAGCTTGTAGTCTCAATATGTAGAGCTCAAATTGAGTAAAGAGCGTTTTTTACAACTCACCAGACTGTCCGACCTCCTCACTCACTTTCTTCCAAACAAGATCTTTTTTATTCCTGTTTCTATAAAGTATGAAGATGTGTCGTACAGCTCCGGGTATCCACAGATGATTTTATCCTCATTGTTGCAGATTTTTCAACTTGCGCAAATCACACGTTTGTGCGTCAAACGGCCGAAACGCTCAATTCCTGCCGTGTCTAAAGTCTTGTTGAGAGAGAGAGCGACGTGGTAGCACTGAATCACTAGAGCTGTGTTCACACCGAACTCGTTTATGTGAATTGAGCGTAAAATTCGCTTCTATCGCATCTAGTTGGACACATCAACATTTTGATTCCACTTTCGCGTGAACTGGACGTGCGAATGAGGCGAAATCGAAATTCTCAAGTATGTGAAGATGGTTGGCGCATGTTTTGTTCCCAAATGAATGTTAAAGCGACTCAGACTCCATGAGTCCATGGTAGAACTCCAGCCATTACCACAAAAGTAATGAAATACGTGTGGCAGCAGACTGGGTAAACCCGTAGCTCAGGCTGGGAACCAATCACAAACCAGCTTATCCACCTGGTGTGCTATTGGCGGGTTTAAAACGATGACGGAAAGAGAAGTGATGGATCATTGGTCTGATTGCTTGAAGGACTATCCAATTGCGTACAGAATCATTTTAAACTATGCCCGTTGATCACACCTCTTGTGGTCTGATTGCTTGAAGGACTATCCAATTGACCTATCGGTAAGCCCCGCCCCTCGAACGCAGATGAGCCAATAGCAGTTGAGTATCAGTTGCGCTGGGACCGGAACTCTGTCATCTTTAGGTTTCAGCGCCATAGAGAAACATTGGAAAATCCGAAGCTCTCATCGGTTTGATGGTGTTTATGCTACAAAAATGCTCAAATGTCGTGCCTGAGGAACTGTAGCACTGACTCCAGGTCCTGAGAGGATTTTCTGTTTGTCAAACTCTCGTTAAATTACGATTAAAGTCCCTGCTAACATACAAACCGAAATAACTAACTGTCCTCACGACATGTAACACTGCAGGTCAAAAACACATTTCAGTGCCTCTCCATATTAAACTGGTTATATGTAAATTAATTTAATTTTAGATATGTTTAAGCTCTACATTATCTCCTATTTTGATGGGTATTATAGTCTACAGGTAGTGAAAGGAAGAGTTTATCGGAGTTGTTTTGCAGATACTAAATTTACCAGTTATTAACTGCACCCCCGAAAAGTCATAAGCTCAGTGTGTATGTTTGTTTACTGTGAGTGTTTTTGTGTAATTTGCTGTGTGTGTTAATGGTAATGCCACAGAGAGAGAGTTTGTGAATGAGACGTTAATGCGCACTTCTTATGCTTTGTTTGTTCAGCTCTTACGATGATTTTTTTGGAGTGAAAAAGGACATAATAAACTTGATAAACCATCAGTAAAGTTTGGCCATCATTCAGACGGGATATACGCTACATTCTGTGTCCAAACACATCTTGGGATGCGGTTTTCACACTGACAGCTGTCACTGTAAGATATAGCAACTCCGTTTGTTTGTCCGAGTTAGCAACAGTAACTAAGGGGGGCGGGGCTTACCGACAGGTCAATTGCATACAGAGTCATTTGAACTATGCCCATTGATCACGCCTCTTGTGTAGTAAAAATGCAGAGACCAATGTTCAATCTTAAAACAATGAGCTTGGTCTGGAGATAGCCAGTCAAATGTGGCTTTAAAAAATGTCAAAAAAAATATTTTTTTAACAAAGAGTGAATATTAACAAAACAAGCAAATCAAACAATGTAGCAACAAACACAATCTGCACACAACATAACTACAGTCTAAGTCACAAAACGAGTATGAGAGAAAAAAATATAACGTCTGAACAAGCGATTCTGACCTCCTGCATCCACACACACACACAGTTTCAGGATAAAGTCCAAACATAAAAGCTTACCTCAGCGCACATTTAACAGGATTCGTTTGCCTTCACTGTTGGAATGCATGGATTTTAATACAAAAAGGAAGGCAATTTAAATATTAAAGAAAGGAGGGTGATAAAAAACTACAAGCTCAGTCATTTTTCTATAAACTGCAGATGCGGAAATATGAGTGAAATACTGTGCAATCCGTCTCATCCTGATCTTCACTACTGTCAGAAACGTCTGCGAGCTCAAGGAACTTGCAGAAATAATGTGCTGTTTAGAAGTGAGGGTTTCATATCTGTTGACAGCACTGCAGATCATAAGCTCAAATCTGCCTTCTTTCAAAATAAACTCCTTCAGTGAGGTCTTAAACACCTGCCTCTGAAGAATGCTTGACATTTCCCGTTCGCCGGCCTGACACTTAAACAAACAGATGAGTGCAGAATGCACAGGTCAAGCTTTTCTGGCTCATTCGGCTTTTAGCTCTGCTTGTGTCATGGCAACAATGATTTAATAAAGTCAGGTCCACAGTCAACAGGAAGATATGAATAATAGAACAAGAAACATAAGCCTGATCATCCAGTAAGATTACACTGATATTTGAACAGAAATTGTCCGTAGTTTATTTCTCAAATACAACTGAATATGCATGTGTGCGCATGTGTATCAAAAATTCCCTTTCATACCGACTTTAAAAATCAAGATGCGTTTACTAAAGGAGCAGAATGACATCTTGTTTTCTAAGTTTTGATTAAGAAAAGTAAACTTAACCCTCTGGTGCTCTTCGGTCATTTCTGACCCGAACATTTTCTGTTTTGAAATTTTAAAAATCACAGCTTCATTGGAATGATATGAAACTTGGTGACTTTTCTAGCATTAGGGATGTAAACACACAAAACAAATTGGGGTCATGATTCGAGCGTGCTAATTGGTCGTAAAAAAAAAAGTAGCGTTCATTGTCTTCGGTCATAAATGGCTGACCATAGGAAATGAATGAGAAATCGGCAAAAACACTAAAATTCTCTGATTATTTGTGTACAATCTACAAATCAGCCACAATGCTGAAAAAAAGTACACAGCAGTGACACTCTAACACATCAAGAGTGTGATATTGACACATCCACTCACACACACACTTATACACACACACGCACACACTTATACACACACACACACACACACACACTTATACACACACACACACACACACACACACACACACACACCTATGAAAAACAACCTATGAAACACATTTTGAATTTTTAAAAAGCACAGCTTCATCAGAATGAAATGACACTTGGTGACTTTTCTAGCATTAGGTCTATTAACACACAAACAAATTGAGGGCATGATTCGAGCGAGCTAATTGGTCGTAAAAAAAATACTCTCTTTGGTCAAAAATGACACCCATAGGAAATTAATGAGAAATCTGCAAAAACACAAATTCACAGAAAAAAAATCTATATTTCTACCAAACAAAAAAAATCTAAAACTTTATAATAAATAGTCTTTGAGATTTTTTAAATATATATTCAAATCATTAAATGTGTTCAAAAGAGAACTAGTGAATTCTCAAGCCTCTCCATAGAGACTCTAGTGGCTACACACATGGGTGCAGGATTTCTTAAATAATTCCAAAAGAGGGGCTAATCTGCCTAGGCCTAGTCTCTATTTTAACCTGAAATAAAAAAAAAAAAATGTTTTGTATAATTTTCAATGGCAAAAATAGATCATCATTATTGCATAAATATTAAAAAATACCATCAAATCATCTCAAAATACAAAATTAAAAAGAAAAAATATTATTGAAGAAAAATTAATTGCATTGGTTTTACTGGGGTGGAGGAAGTTTCATTTTTAGGTGTCCGGTCACTTATGACCAGGAAGACGACCAATGCAACCCCTAAACCAAGAGACCCAGAGGGTTAAAAGGGAAATCATGGTTATTTTTCTGACCCCATTGACAAAAACTCGCTTCATTTTGATACATCTTTCGGTTAACAAGACTTAAACGATTAGTTCACTTCAAAATGAAAATGTCCTGATGATTTCCTCACCCCCGTCTCATCCAAGATCTTCATGTCTTTCTTTCTTCAGTGGAAAAGAAATGAATTTTTTTGAGGAAAACATTCCAGGATTTTTCTCCACATAATGGACTTCAATGTAGGGTGACCAAACGTCCTGTTTTCAAGTCCTGTCCTGGCCCTAATATAACAATTTTCTATCCATACAGAGGGGGCATACTTTAAATGTATTGAAATTAATAAGGCATCTTTGAGGAAACTTTGAATATCATTTGAGTATCTCATTGCCGGGCCGAGTGTCCTGGTTTTCGGTAATCAAAATATGGTCACCCTACTTCAGTGGGAACCAACGGTTGAAGGTCCAAATCAGTGCAGCTTCAGAGGCTCTGATCCTAGATGGGGAACAGAGTCTGATCTACACATAGACAAACCATCGACATTTAAAAATAATAAACACATGTATACTAGGGGTGTGACGAGACACTTATCTCATGAGACGAGACAAGATTTTTACGTAGTATTTTTAAGAAATCCTCAATGATGAATTATCATATGCAGTAAAAGACAACAAGCACTGTAAAGGTTTTGCCAAAAACTCAACCGACTGGCTTCTGTCCTGTATGATTGTCTCTTCAGACCTTCCTCTGACCTCCTAACTGAACTCCTTCCCACAAACTGATCATAGATATTAAGTGCAAACAATAACCATAATACCATAATCAAAGTTAACGAATAAACGAGATAGCTTTTATATTGGGAGAAATTCGCATGCCTATGGGAGCCGCTTTCAAACAGCGGTAACGTATTGAAATCGCGTTTGAATGTGCGCTCCTGTTTACTTTCACTTTCAATTCCACGATTGTGCATACTCTGCAGTGGTGGGAAGATTACTCAAGTAAAAGTACTGTTACTTGTCTAAAAATGTAGTGCTAGTATAGTAAAAGTACCTGTCCTAAATACTACTCAAAGTAGGAGTAAAAAGTACTCAAGAGTAGTGAGTAGTGAGTATTATGCTGTGAATGTTATTCCACCTTATACCTGCAAATTAAAAATGTAGCTTTACTCTTTTATGGATGATTCTCAGTAAGAACAAAAAAACATCATTCAGTGTTTCAATATTTCTCCAAGTTTTATTTTTGACTGCTAGCACTAAAAATACAGCCATGTAATATTAGAGAAAGGACCAATAATCTGGTAACATTTATGACAACCATTCTGTAGAGGTTTTCCTGCGGTTCATTAAAAAAGGTTGCAAAGCGTTGAACATTAACAATTTTATGTTAAAAAAAGAAGTTATTTCTTTTCAAGACTGACTTTATTACTGCTTTAATTTCAATGGATGTTTTCTCTGTGAAAAGATACACTTCAGAAATCAGACTCAAGAAACATGATTATTTATCGGGGTTCGGGTTCGGATTCGGCCGAATATTTGGCTTTTTGACTGGGTTCGGTTTCTGCCGAACCTCAGAATTTATTTCCACCGAACCCGAACCCTAGGCTTGCACTAAAATGTATTTTATTTTACCGTGCAAACAGCCTATAGATCTATAGATCAGATAAAATATAAATAAAATTAATAAAATATATAGGCCTACACTAAATATTTTTCACTTACCTAGATTGCCTACTATATATCTTTACATATATAGCCTACTATTCTCTTAAAACCATCATTTCGTTATTTTTACTAACCCAAATAATGATTCATCCGCTGCACGTGAGGGGGAAAAAATAGGTTCCTTCCACTTAAGAGTTGAGCTCTTTTTATTTTAATATATCTCTTTACATAAATACTATTTTCTACTTTTAAAAAAATAACTTCGTTATTTTACTAACCCAGTGTTTTGTATGTGAAATGCTGTTTCACGTGAATATTACCACAGGAGTGAAGCACAAAGCTTTGTTTAGTCTAGAAAGGAAATAATGGTCAGAGAGCACTTTTTCATTCTGCTTTGCGATCTGGATCTGGTCAATTGATTTTCCGTGAATTTGAACAATAGGCCTAGTCCATTTTATCCCTATGGACATGGACATCTCGTTTCTTTTCCCAAATCTTCACTCACGTCGCACCCATGTTCGCAGGGGATTATAAACGTTTCTTCCTTTCGTTTGCTTATAATTAAGTCTATTATAACTATTCACATCCTTTACTGTGGGAAAGTATAAAAAACACTGTAAGACGAATACCTTTTTACTTCAAATTTTATTTAACACAGTTTGTTCTTGTTATTAAACTTGGTAAGGCGCGTCAAGTTTGGTTTATTTGAATAGCGCATTTCACACACACGCCGCAGTGATTTTAGTTTCGTTTTCTCTGGCAGTGAATAATCAAACATTGCCTAAATGTCTTGACCCTGTGGAAAATAAAATCCGCTCTTCAGACCTTTTACAACAAGTGTTGCTTTGCAACATCAGTAGAACATATGAAGATGAAGATATTCGAGAAGTTGTCTATCCAGCTCGTGTGCACATTCCTCTCAAAGCGCAGAGCGGTAAATGACGCATCTTTGCGGGAAAATAGTATGAATCAAATATTTTTCTAACTAATATTTAATTTTCATATATTCTTGAGGTTACCATTATTTACTGAAAATCGTTTTTGTTTTATAGGCTGTGCTGTTTCACTGACGGAAGTGCTAAAATAAACACGCATGCTTATGGATGTTTCAGCCTCAAATGATTTCAAAATGTAGGCTATATATATATATATATATATGACTACAGTATTTAAAATAGCATATATGCATTAGTTACATTCTCAATTTAATTTACAGAGCAATCCCTGCTAAGTGTTTAGTTTAACTAATACTATAGAAGAGGATTAGTGTGTCGCACGCAACAGACTCGCAACGGGGGCGTGGCATCACGATGGTGGCGCAACCCTAGCGCGCGCCTCCTGCGCTCTCCGTTGGGTTGTTCTTTGAAACGACAGAGGACGACTCGGGGTCATTTTTCTATAAACCATCATGAAATAGCGGCGAGAAGAACATACACGACAATGTTTCCTTTAGTAAACTTGACCAAAGCAGTGAATGGTCAATAGCATCCCTACACTGCTGTGGACGTTGTTAATTTCATTAATGTGTTTACTGTGATAATGGACTGCGGATGGGAGTAGGATTCGGTATTCGGTTTCGGATTCGGCCGAATCTTAACCAGTGGATTCGGTATTCGGCCGAACCCCAAAAATTTGGATTCGGTGCATCCCTATTTAAATATAATGTTGTCCTCAAAAAACGTAATTTCTTTTCAAGCGAAGAAAGAAATCTTGGATGAGACGGGGGTTAGGAAATTATCAGGAAAAGTTGATTTTGAAGTGAACTAATCCTTTAATATTGTAAGTAATTTTGCTTCTCAAATGTTTGGATATTCGTGCTGGAAACACTGAGGAAGAAAGCCATTGCTTGCAGTGTTGATGATTGTTGTTTTCCCCACAGCTGACTAATCTGAACCTGTCCAATGGGCTCTTCAGCAGAGGGGGTCTGACTTTGGCTCCTGGGGGCCGACCCGGACCTGTGAGAGCAGTGCATACAGACACGGCCCCTGGGAACTCTGGGTAAGTGTTCAAGCACTCACTCACTCTCGCACCCAAGGACAGCGTGATCAGTCTGGCCTTTTGGGCTCATTTCTGTTGCTCACATGATCACAGTGACTCCGATATGCTGACGGGTGTGTTCACTCAGCTCTTTATGCAGGTCTAAAAAACGGAAAGAAATATCAATCCGTTCACTCCGAGCAGAATCGATATTTTAACGTTTCCGTTTTTGCGTTCCTCATTAAACATTACTGTTCCGAAAACGGTTTGATTTGAAAAAATAACGGTTAATAACGTTATTTTAATTTAGCCTATACTTTAAACAAATATGTATAAATAAAGACTTATTTTCACTCAATAATAATTTAACGCATGATAATTAAACTTGAATATTTATTTCATAAAATTTTTAAAACCACAACAGAAATACATGCATTAATTACAAAGCATAAACTACATAAATGAGCGGAAAGTGGCCTCAAATGCCTATTCTTTTTAGAAGAGTGATAACATTCTTTGTACATAACTTTTTTTTAACACGACTTGTTTTAAAAATTGCATGAATAAAGAATAAATAAACTGGATAACCATTGCTCTTTTAATGTATCGTCAACTGCTAATTTCAAAGCAAACACTGCGCAACACATTTGCATCACATAATCAAATTCAGTCAGCTAATAAAGCTTGATCATTTAATGCAATATAACATACCATTTAATACGAAGCATCAACCGTCTATATAGAAAACATTGACCTGTCCTGTATTGGCAATCTGAAAGACTTTAGGAAAAATGTTTGATAGATGCTATAGCCTACTTGGATAGGCTTAAACGAAATCCACAAACTAGCCTAAATCAGACTATTTGAGCTTAAAGTCCGGACTGCTTATTTAAACGTACGAAAATAATGTCCTCCAATACCTGCGCTTTCATTGTAGACCTCAGCGGGGAAAGAAATGTACTTGAGGCATGAAAATGGCGTTACCGGTAGATTCATAGATGACATTTCACTCACGCTTGGTCCGTCACGTCACATGCTGTAGCTACTCTATTCATGATTGGGCACTGCCAAATTAAAATATTAAAGAGAACGATAAAATAACGTTATTAACCGATTAATGGTCATTTCAAATTAACGTTTTTGTTCAGAACGATTCAAATTGCGTTTTCGTTTTTGTTCTTCTTAAAATTTAGTTTGTTTCCGGTTTTCGTTTTCGTTCCTTGAACCGGTTCAGAGCCCTGCTTTATAGTAATTCTGTTCTCTTTTCTTGCTATTGCAGTTCTGTAATGTTATTGGTATTCCTTTGGCTGGTGTGTCATAACTCTTTTAATAGTCACATTTATATAGTGCTTTACACAATACATTTATACAGTTTCAAAGCTGCTTCACGTCAGTAAACTGGAAAATAACCAGGGGTGTACAGAAAATAAACGATCCGAAAATGCGGAGGCTTTTGAGGACCATCATTTTTGTGGACAGGGACACGTTTACTTACTGGAGTAGGATTTTTCTCCATCTCTGGGAAGACAAGTGTGTTCATTAATTATTAGGGGTGCAACGGATCGCAGTTGATCCGTACGGACCAGTGCCCAGTTGCATAAAGCACCTTAAGTTTTTCCATTGTTGTGAACTTTTATCTTTTAAAGTGTAGGAAACTCAGAAGATGAAGACCAGGAGACTTCGGGATCAAACAGAAGTTATTCTTTTAATGAGAACTCTCTGTGCTGCAGGTCATCCGAAAACAGTCTGATTTAACAGTACAAAATAATGCAATTTATCTACATTTCAGGGGGAGGGATTATACAGCAGGGGAGGAGACATTCAAACAAAGGAATGCATATGTTGTGTAGGTAAAGGACACACCCTAGTATAAAAAACCCTACCAGTCCCATTGAATCAGCATAACTATTCGCATGCTGATACTGGCCAGGAACTCCAATTCCAAGAGCCATCCCAGAGCCATTAAAGACAAAAGGGGCAACGTCTGGGCTCCGAAAGGTGGAATCTCAGTGATCTGACTCATTTAAAACACAATAGAGAAAACAGGTCTGGCAGGAAAGGAGACTCTTGACAGAGCCTCTGAAATCAGTAAAACAGGTCTGGAAGATTTGCATAGCAGACTAATTCATCTCATATCATCATTTTTACCGTAAATGTTAAATGCAATGTACTTTCTTAAATTTGTAATCCCACACCATCAAGTATGAACTTAAGGGGCGATTTCCCCTTACCTAAGAGAATAACTTAAGGGTGTTGCATATAATCTCTTAAACAGTTCTCTTAGGTGAGGGAAACATTTAAGTGTTTCACGACAGCCATTCTGGATTCACGTTATAAAAGTCTTGTTGCCATAGATACGCAAAACACTAACACTGCGTTCACACCAAACGTGAACAGAGCGTCAAATTCGCGTCTAGTTTGATGCTTGAACTTTGAGGGCCCTATCTTGCACCCAGCGCAATTGACTTTGTACACCGACGCATGTGTCATTCCTATTTTGCACCCGCGCAAAGCGCACTTTTCCCTCCACAGAAGCACGTCGCTAAACTAGTGAATGAACTTGCGCTACCTGGGCGGTTCAGCGCAAAAAAGGAGGCGTGTTCCGGCGCAAACAATCCCTGGTGCTATTTTGCTGTTCCATTAAACAATTGCGCCACTGACCAGAAAAAACCTAGTCTAAAGTCAGTGGCGCGTTGCGCGTTGTTCATTATGCTATTTTAAGGGCGCACGCTTGACCATAATGTATAGCGTGCACAACGCGCATACACTTTGCTCATGTAATCTACACAGATGCAACAGTTATTTTTGCAAATCATAAATTGTTACACTAAAAAATATTAACACATGAGATGACGGAAATCATTGTGGTGTGCCACGAAGATGTGAAAAAATAGGCATAAATCTAGCTTACAAATGATTCAGGCTAATTGTAGTCTAATAATTAAGGAGACCTGTTTGCCCAATAGTGGCAACTTCTGGCAAGACATATATGTATATAAGGACATCTAACAAATTGGTTTGTCCGTCAAGAACCAGGAAAAAAAATCGGTGAGGGTGGACGCAGCGATGTCCTCTGCTGGCGTCAGGTCCTGAGTAGAGGCAGATCCACCTCCCGTTACACGGCGTGCCCGATTGATGCTGGCAAGCTTGGACTTCCCCCGTCTTCTGATGTCATTATAGCGCTTGCGGCACTGGTGCGACGTCCTGGGGATGCCAGCTGATGAAACAATTGTGGCTATTTCCTCCCACGCCTGTTTAACCGACGCTATTTTGGGTGGGTTTCTCCCATCCCCATACAACACAACTTCTCTGTCTTTCACTGCTCTTACAAGCACATCAGTCTCCTCGGCTGTGAACCGCTCCTGGCGTGCGCCTGGTAAATACGCCATAATAATAGCAATCCATAATGGAACTTGCGCACCTGCTTTTACAGGGAATGTTGGATGACGCTCTGATTGGTTTATTCACGTTACGCCCAAACCACACCTATGAATAATGAAGCTACTTCAGACCAACCCATTTTAGATTTGCGCCGGGCGCAAGAGCCATTTATCCCGCCGGGAAAATAGCAACAGCGCCGAGACCCGCCCACAAAGTAACTTGCGCTTCGCGCTTTGACACTTGCATTTCAGATCGTTAAAATAGGGCCCTGAATGCGTTTGCGCGTCCAAAGCGAGATGGACACGCGTATAAAGCAAGCGTTTGAAGAGAAATTGACGCGCGTCCTTTTGCGCTTTTCATAGTGGTTGTGTGCGGCCGCGATATTAAAAAATACTACTGTTATTGTGTCACGAAATTAGGGCTGGGCAATTTTATCGATTCTGCGATATAAATCGATATTTTTTCTCCCAAGAAAGTATCGATTTTTAAGCCGCGAGTATCGATACATAAGTCCCATTCAAATCCCCGTGTTTACCCCCATTTGCGTTGCAGGAAGAGCGATTTGGTCAGCCAGCCGCTACTACCGCTGTAGAGCAAGTTACCCGCACTACTAACTTTACAAAAATGCCGACGTCTAAGTTGCCTCTTCTAGTTTACGGAGTGAGAGCGAGGAGATTCAAAAAAATGGCGGCGAATATAAATCCAGCGCCTTCATGCTTAAAAGCAGATGTGTGGGAGCACTTTGGGTTTAAAAAGAAGAAGGAAAGCGACGACTTAGACTCAGGGGTCAACAACACGAGTCGCCCGCAAGCACCACAGGAGTCGCCCGCGGGTCTGTTCTAAAAATAGCTCACCATAGCAGCTGCGTTCAGTCGCTTCCGTGTTCATTTAAGCGCTGGGCTCCAGACTGAAGCCGAATATATACTAGTGTCTGTAAATAATAAACTGCAAAATACTATTTAAATATTACTCCTGCATGTTCTGCGTCTGTGTGGATGACGAGCGCCGCGCGCGCAATCGCTCTTGTAGTCTCTGCCGACCGTCACTTCATGAGAATTTACCGTTTCATTTGAGAAAACTGGCTGCTTCTCATTCTGCTCCTGGTTCAGTAGTCAGGGCACTGATCAGGACATGAGTCAATGGGCTGATCCCTGATCAGTGCCCTAACTGAACTAGGGAGCTGAATGAGAATGAGACGCGCACCCACTGTCATATCATCATGAACACACACACTGGTAATCACGGCAACCCGTCAAAATAAAAGCTCGGTTTAACGTGAAGAGATTGACTACAGATTGTAGCCTACAGTAAATTTAGCTACGTCTCTATGTAATAATAATACGTCTCTACTAATAATAATAATGAAATAAATAATACTAATTATATAATTATTAATGGTTGCTTATTTTTCACTTGATCTTTCATTTATAAACAATGTTTACTTTTAAACAGCACACAGCCTTTTCATGTTTATGTATTATTTACTTATGATTATCATCATATATAATAAAACATTTATTTAAAAAAAAAAATAGTGGTATTGTACCGACTACTGGAACTACTACTATACTCTTTCAGGTGTAAAACAGTTTGGATAGTTGTTAATATGAGAATTATGATGCATTATTTAAGAGTTTTAAGTATTATATAACATGAGTAGCTCTCTTTGACTTTCTTTTTTAAAAAGTAGCTCTCAAATGAAAAAAGGTTGGAGACCCTTGACTTAGACAAAGCATCGCGGTTGGTTTGCAAGCTGTGTGACACAAACGTGAAATACTCTGGAAATACCAACAAATGTCAGTGTCAAGCTAAAAAAGCTGTCAAAAAAACTGCAATTTTTAAAACTTCATTGTTAATTGCAATACTGCACTTTATTTACTTTTCAAAGGCTTGTAAGCTACAGTTTGCACTGTTTCAATAAATGAAACTAATTTTCTCAACACATCTTTGATTCATTTTGTCCAGCATTTGCAAGCTGTCGACTCTCTGTCCAGTCAGAGACATATATTGTGTAATTGATGATTTTAGTTTTCAGTTCAGTTAATTCAATCCAAGTAAATGAAACACTCACAAGATGTCACCAAAATCACTCTGTCCCCTTTAAATTTTTCAGAAAATGATATAAGTGTATCGAATTATATCGAATCGTATCGTTGGCTGAATATCGTGATATATATCGTATCGTGAGCTGAATATCGGGTATCGTATCGTATCGTGAGATTAGTGTATCGCTACAGCCCTACACGAAATGTAGTTTTAAGAGTTGTTCAGTCTAGAATGTAGTAGTTTAAAGCTCAAATCTGTGGTTTATTTGTAAAGATAGCGCCTATTTAAAAATGTCGCTCATGTGACCCGCCTGGAAAAGCCTCACCTCGGCTAGTCCTCCTGACTTTAGCCGCTGGTAAACGAGAAATGTTTAAATTCACAATCTATAGCTTCGGTTCTATTATATGAAACATAAGTTAAAAGACATTAATGACTTGTTATGACGTCAAACGACTTCTTTAATTATGTGATTTTTTTTCTTCATCTCATTCAGAAATGTACGTATGACTGCAAGTGTTCAGTGTCAGTGGTTGCGATGTGATGGTCAAATCGGTGTATTCTTGCAACAATTTTTCATCGCTAAGATGGTCCAAAGGGTTCTCCCTATCCCTAAAAACTCTTCTTGGCACAATGATCTTCAGCTGGTTCAGCCATGTCGTCTTATTTTTGTCCGCGTTACTCTTAAGGTTACGATTTCCAAACCTTAAGTTATACTTAGGGAAATGACCGTTAAGGGGTTTATGCAACGCTTTACGCTTTTTAAGGGATTACTTAAGTGAAAAAACAGCATTTAAGGGGAAGTCTAAGTGTTTATGACGTTTCACTTAAAGAAACCCTTAAGTAACACTTTTTTTTCTGCAACACCCTTAGGTTTAAGGGAAACATAAGGGCGAACTTAAGGGAAAATTACACTTAACCTGTTAACTGTCACCCCCCTTTTTGATATATTATACATGAGGATGCACTATCCAAACTTAAATGGTTGCAATTCAAGAATGCTTTGGAATATAGACATAAGTTTGGTCTCATTTTAAAGAAGACAGTCAGCAGATTATGGCTCAAGTGAAATAACTTCAAAAAATAAAAGTATGAAAAGGTTATGAAAGTTTAAATTTACTTTAAATCAAATAAACTGTACTAAATATTTTATATAAAATATATATGTTACAAAATAATTTGTACTCTAAAATTACTATCAAATCAAAGCCAAATGTCTAACCAATTTGTGTTCCAAATTTGAAGTTGATATCACAAAAATTGAAGTTCCCATGAAATTTGGTTTAGGCGCTTTACCACAAATTGTTGTACCACAAAAATTTGAATGTGTAAAAAAAAAAATTACACATTCAAACTATTTAAAATGAGATATAAAAAAATCTCTAAAACATGCAAAACAAACAAAAAAACTCACACACACACTTATACACACAAAAACACACGCACACACAAATTAACGAGTGCCATTCCAAAAGCTAATTGTGTTTGTGTGTGTGTGTGAGAGTTTTTTTGTGTGTTTTGCACTCTTGATGTCTCAGAGATTTACCCCTTCACTGTTGAGTCCTTTTTTCTGTATCCTAGCCGAATTGTAGATTGTGTGCACAAAAAAACTAAATTTCCCATTCTTTCCTATGGGGGTCATTTTTGACCTGAAGGTCCTGAGTGTGACTATTTTTTTTAAGACCACTTAGACCTTTCAAATCCTGTCCCCAATTCTTCTGGGTGTTCATATACCAAGTACCAATAAAGTCACCAAGTTTCAGACCATTCCGATGAAGCTACGATTTAAAAAAAATTATTAAAACATTTTTTGACCGAAGAGCCTCAGAGGGTTAAAAATTTGGTGTAAACGTCATTTGTATAAAAGCTGTGACCATATAGTGTGCTTTCTCGAATGGTGTTCCTCTCGAGTGTTACGCTTGGCAGAGAGTTTGAAACCGCGATAGACCAGGTCAAGACTGTTCAAGAGTCCTGTTATCAGAGCTCCTGACCTGTGCTATCTCAGCAGGATGAACATCATGAGCCTGAAGTGTGTTTGTGGAAGGGTTAAACACACGCCGTATTTCGTGTATTGTTACAGTGATACGCGAGTGACAATGTCTCAGACACTTTGGCCCTGATCTCCCTCCACTGTTTTTCCAGTCCAGCCCTTCCTTATGTATGGAAATGTCAGGGAATTCCTGGAATGTCTGGCTTTTTCCCTTTTTAAAATGTTTTTATTTCCACCGAAAGAAAGAACGGCCGTTATATAGAATCTGTAAGGCTAATGGCCGTGTGGTTTTATGGTGATATCTAAAGCAGACGGTCACTTCTACTCTTTCTGATGGCTGCGTTTGGTTTATCACTGCTTTGCTTCAGAATGTCAGGGCTCATATTTAAGAGCGCAGCTCATCGCTAATATTAGGACTTTTTCCATTACATTGACTGTAAAGCGGTGGAGGGTGGAAAAGACGTTAAACAAGGATTCAGTCCTTTCCACTGAGATTAATTGCCAGTTAAATATAATAGTGTTGGGGATGAATGCTTAGAAAATGCTGTTTCTTTTCCCAGAAGATTCTACCCATCTGCTTTTGTTTGCAGCGGAAGATTTCATTCCTGGTCAAAACGTGGCATGCCATTTGTTAGGCATCTGGCTGGAACTTTCCGCTGGCTACTGTGTGCTACAGGCCAAACTACAGGAAAACCCAAGCAAATTCTTCCGCCGTTATCCTTCACCTTGGACGTTACTGCTAAAAAATGATTTTCTCACTTTCCAGCACAACTAGATAAACATTCTTGCGAATGAGAGGCAAAATAACATCAAAATTAAGTGAGTTTAAGCATAAAACAAGATCAAATATGTCAGTGGGGTCAGAAAATTGGGGGTGGTTGATGATGATTTGACGTTAGTGTAACTTTAGTGAGTGTGTGGTGTCGCTGTTTGAGCATAAACAACATCTGCAAAGTTACGACGCTCAAAGTTCAGAGCAAAGGGAGATATTTTCTTTTACAGAAATCTCTCTTTAAGGACTACAACAAATGGCTGGTAGGGACTACAACGAGTTAATGACATCACTAACCCTAAAATTTACATAACCCCGCCCCCGGGACATTCAAGTCCTTCTGGGATGTTCGTGTTCGTGCAAGATGGCGGTGTACCTTCTTTTAATGAATGTCACAAAAAAACAGCAAGGTTTGAAGAACAAAGAATGCGCATCAGCTGAGTTGAATCTTTTAGGTTTTTATCTAATCTATGAAGCCACGGTAAACTGTATCGTTATATATTAGGGCGAATTGTAATCATAACAAGCACATGATAAATGCCAGTTTCTAGGACGAGTAAACATAGAATTTCAACAAATATTTACAGTCAACTACAGACGTTGCATCCGCCATGTTTCTCACTGACACACCCTCAACTCGTACAGATCTTCCCTCTGGTGTTTACGACTTTGTGGTGGCGTTGATGTGGCCATGTGACCAAAAGGCCTTGTGGAGAAGAGGAAGAGTTGTTGTAGTCGCTCGAGCTGTCGTCCGTCTTTCACATTTATTGATACAGTACGAACACAAATGCAATAGCATGATGACATCCTCAGTTATAACCGTAATTACACTAAACTATCCCTGTTCTCTCTTCATCAGCAGATATTCTCTGGCTCAACTTACCCCACACCTGCGCTTTAGAGATTATCATGACAGATTATGCTAATCAATGACTGAAGATCCTCAACTATCCCTTCAGAATCGTCCTGTCTCGTTCCACATGTCGTCTCTTCTTCTGGAGTCTCTCCATCATCGTCCGACTCCGGTTTGATCATAAAAGGCTGAACAGTTTCTGTGTGTGTGTGTGTGTGTGAGGTAATCAGAGCTGCTAACACAAGCTCTTGAAGCTCCGCCCTATTCCTGAAAGGGGGCGGGGAGCAGCAGCTCATTTACATTTAAAGGGACACACACAAAAACGGCATATTTTGAGCTGAAAATTCACACACACACACACACACACACACACACACACACACACACACACACACACACTGGGGACATCAGAGACGTATTTTACATCTTGTAAAAAGGGGCATTATAGGACCTCTTTAAACTTAAGGGAAAACAAGATTATTTTTCTGACCCTGTTGGCAGATAATATGTATATCTGATAATATCTTATGCCATTTTGCATAAATGTTTAAACTAGGGCTGTCAAAAGATTAATCGCTGTCGACATATTATTTCAGTTTTATTTTTTTTAGTTTAACTAGATTTTTCTTGTTTAAGTTTATCAAGACAAATTTTGAAGTTGGCTTGAGAAAGCCTTACCAGAAAGTTTTAAAAGCTAATTTTTAGGGCTGTCAAAAGATTAATCGCGATTAATCGCATCCAAAGTAAAAGTTTGTGTTGGCATAATATATGTGTGTGTACTCTGTTAATTATTATTTATATATAAATACACACACAAGCATGTATATATTTAAGAAAAAAATATTTTTATATATAAAACATTTATATTTATATATATTATAGATTATATAAATGTATATACATTTAAATATATACATGAATGTGTGTGTGTATTTATATATAAATAATAATTAACAGAGTACACACACATATATTATGCAAACACAAACTTTTATTTTGGATTAATCGCGGTTAATCTTTTGACAGCCCTAGTTTAAACAGTGAGTAAGAAAATCAATTTTTGGAGAATCTAAAAGGGACATTTATTTAATAGTGCATCATCATATCTGGTGATATACCGCTCAGTGCAGGCTTTAATGTTTGAGGGCTTTTTTTTGAGCACCTCCTCCACATCCAAGATTTCGGGGCCAGTGGTCTGTGCCAAACATGCTGAAGCCGTTAAGTGCACTGTTGTCAAAGCCAAGGGGGTTCAAGCGTAATGGCTTTCAAAGAAAAGTAGGGACCTTTGAAGTTGCGTTAGCCAGGAACTGCCAGGTATGCTGGATCAGCACTTCCAAAACCGTCGTCCTTCCCACCAGCTCCTCCCTTCACTGAGTTTAGTCTAATGTTAATGAAGAATGGCCATTCGCTAACCCAATCCAGCAGCTGAGCGAACGCCGGGTTATTATTTTTCACATTAGGTATGTGGCAGCGTTGTCGTAAGCCTAAAATATTTGGGTAATTTTAGTTCCACTTGGACGGCTGTTTCAGCTGCCTCTTTTCTTGGCGTCGGTAGACATTCATTTCCAGTAAGTTATTGGTACCACTTGCACATGATGATGATAATAATAGACGTGGTTTAGCATGGTAATGGAATGTCATAATTATTGAATATTTAGGTTTTGGATTGTGTCATAGGGCTGGAAGAATGTGGCGTCCCACTGAGCAGCTTTACCTTGGCTCCTCGTGCTGACCGTAGTATTTCAGGATTACTCCGACTGACGGCCTTTAAGCGTTTGCACACAGTCGTATATATCGACAGCTGCGGAGGTTTATTAGGATCAGATCACTCAGTGTCAGTACGTGAGCGATTATTACATCTGTGTTGAGGAGTGACGATACAGTGCTGTTGCCAAGATGTCTTTTTTTTGGAATTAGTTATTTTATTTTAAAAGTAAATACTTAGAAAAAGGTTCAAACTGTCTCAGTGCCGTATACATGCAATAAACTACAGCAGGGATAACATACACTATATTGCCAGAAGTATTGGGACGCCCCTCCAAATCACTGAGTCTATAGCTCTGTGGCCTTCAGATGAGCTCAAGAACAGTGTGTAGAGCTTCAGGGAATGGGTTTCCATGGCCGAGCCGCTCATCCAAGCCTTAGTGCAATGCAAAGCGTGGGATGCAGTGGGGTAAAGTGCGCCACCACTGGACTCTAGAACAGTGGAGACGTGTTCTCTGAGTGACCAATCACGCTTCTCTCTGGCAATCCCATGGACGAGTCTGGGTTTGGCGGATGCCGGGAGAACGGGACTTGCCTGACTGCATTGTGCCAAGTGTAAAGTTTGGTGGAGGGGGGATTATGGGGTGGGGGTTGTTTTTCAGGGGTTGGCCCCTTAGTTCCAGTGAAAGGAACTCTTAATGCTTCACCAAGACATTTTGGATAATTTCATGCTCCTGACTTTGTGGGACCAGTTTGGGGACGACCCCTTCCTGTCCCAGCATGCACCAGTGCACAAAGCGTCTCCATAAAGACATGGATGAGGAGTTTGGTGTGGAGGAACTTGAGTCCTGACCTCAGCCCGATTGAACAGCTTTGGGATGAATTAGAGCGGAGACTGAGAGCCAGGCCTTCTGGTCCAACATCAGTGCCTTCACTTCTAGAAGATTCCCCATAAACACACTCCTAAACCTTGAGGAAAGCCAGAAGAGCTGAAGCTGTCAGAGCTGCGACTCCATATTAAACCCTACGCATGAACAATGGGATGGCAGTTCATGTGCATGTGAAGGCAGGCGTCACAAAACATTTGGCGAAATAGTGTATTTTTGTAGGCCAAAACCCATAAATGCAGATAAACTTTCACAGCCTCGTTGTGTTTATAATCGCAAATTATTCTAACCCAAACTCTCATGGAAAATGTTTATAAATAAAGACTGAAAGACTTGCTGAAGCTTAATAATGGTGACGTTGAAGTCATGTAGTTCCTTTATTAGCTTTTTTTCTTTTAGCGCTTGTATTTTTGTTTAAAAATTCATAAATGCTGAGTGTTCATTTCTGCAGATTAGCATGATGAACCAATCATAAGCTTGCTGGCCACAGAAGTTAATTTACTGCAATAGTCCAATGGGAAAATCCTATTGGGTTTTAGTCAAGGGAACTTACAGGTTCTCACGAGCTGAGAAATACTGCTCCGTTTAAAGCTCTTTTTTCCCCCTGATCGTTTGACACAGTAAACACATATTGTACATTTCAGAACTCAAAACTTCTTTAGTCCAAAAACAGCTTTAATTAAAAGCAAGTTGCCAAAAGGACTCGCTTTGAATGTCTCAGCAGAGCATCATTTGTTTGTTTGGTTCATTTCACTGTGGATTCTTTGGGAAACCAGTCGCAACTTGACACAGGCTTTGAAATGTCATAATACTTTATTTAAAGGTGACATTTTCACACGTGTTACTTGTACTTACAGCACTAAACCAAACCTAAACTCTGTAGTAAGGTACATGTGGTTAATTAATACTACTCCATACCTATTTGTGTAATTACAGGGTAACAACATCACCATTCACACCGGCGAGAGCGTCAAACTTCGCTCTGGCCTGACGTGCTGACGTAGATCGAATGCTTGGTCTTTATTTAAACGTTATTTAAAGGGGCCAAAGCAAACAATCATGTTGATCGGCCTTTGTGCAGACTACCACAGGTAGGGTATAACCGTATAACCTCATGAAATCATTCAAATGTGAAAGTAAAAAAAAAACAGATCGATTGAAAGAACTTAACATGTTTGCTAACGAAATAAACCAATTAAAAGCCGTTTGTGTTGATGGTTAAGTGCTAGTCTAATATCAACATGCAGTTTATAGGAGACGTTTGCTAGCCGTGGTCCTTAATTAACATTAACATTCATGTGTGTGCAGCCCACATTACAATAACTGTCCTGGCTGAAGTGCAGCATTAATGCCATGGGTCAAATTGATGTTGTTTTGAGCAAATTAATTGTATTCCTGCTGAAAAACAAGCGTTCTAGAGCGAAAATGTTGCCTATAAATAGTGTCGCACGCCTTCTAATCAAACCCGCCACAGCAATGATCAACCTCTCCTCCATTTTGCCTTGGGAACTAATGTGATGGGAACCAAAGTTTACAGGACTCGTTCTCTGGGATCCTCTCAAGCGCACTGCAAAAAATGCTTTTCTTACTTTATTCTTTTTGTCTTGTTTTCAGTCCAAATATCTAAAACAATCTTACATTAAGAAGCATTTACTAGACAAGCAAAAGTTTTTGTCTTGTTTTGAGGGAAAATAACTCAAATTAAGGAAGTTTTTGCTTAAAATAAGCAAAATAATCTGCCAATGGGGTAAGCAAAATAATCTTAATTCAAACAGAAAACAAGATTATTTTTCTAACCCCATTGGCAGATTATTCTGCTTATTTTAAGCAAAAACTTCCTTTGAGTTATTTTCCCTCAAAACAAGACAAAAACTTTTGCTTGTCTAGTAAATGCTTCTTAATGTAAGATTTTTTAGATATTTGGACTGAAAACAAGACAAAAATACTAAGTAAGAAAAGCATTTTTTGCAGTGCGGAGCACTCTACATTCCCATTGGTTGCCGCCGAACCGCGTCATAGCTCATTACCATAAAGTTGAGCTGATTTCAACTCTCCTCGATGCCCAAGCTCCCATTGAAAATGAATGACTTCCGTCCACTTTGACGCTCTCGCCGCGCCGGCATGTGAACGCACAGATAAAGTGATGTTTAACCAAAAATGTTTAAGATATGGACCCGAAATTAATGCCACAGCATGTAATTCTAACATCTAATCTTTGATCGTTGATTTGTTTTTGTACAGTCAGATGTTTATGATTTATGCGTCAGTAAATCAAGCCAGTGACTAAATAGTCAAGTTCACATTTGAATTGTAAATAACATTTAATAAAGGACCAAGCATTGAACCCTGTGGTACCCCACATTTTGTAAATATATCATGGGCGTCAGAAGCAAAAGAAATGTGGGTTGGTCCTCGCTCAGAACAATTTTCCTGGAGTAGATACCATTTACATTAAGTACAAATATACCTGTTTGCTAAATGTCCGGTTGGGCAGGACAAAATTCAGGAAATCACTGTATCATTGAGAGCGGCAATAGTGTAGGGGTAAGATGATCATTGATCGTAAAAAGTGAGTGGGTCTTGTCCCACATACCATTGTTCCGACGTTCCATGTCATATATTAAAATTGCACAGATCTTTACAGTGTTGTGTTCAGTTGACAGCTGTTTTATAAAGGATTCTCATAACAAATTCACAACATCACACAAATGTTGGAAATTATGCAAATCAACAGACTTTGCATCTGCATTCTGAGCAGTTTTGAGATATTGAACTTCAAAGTTTATGCATTTCATATAGCAAAAATGGTATGGGGAGCAAGTCTCTTTCATACATGGAAATGATCCTAAATGTATTATAAATGTACAATATCAAAATCCTCGCAATTTTGTAAATGGGGATTTATGGAACAGGGTCTTCTAATTTTGAAAAATCACTTTCCGCTTCTGAAAATAAAACCTTAATTGAAGCAATAATTTTCAAGAAACACAATCGGTTTACTTATAATTGGTTTTAAAACATGAAATTATGTTTTGTATCAATATGTCGACATGTGTGAGAAAGTTAAATTTAATGCTTTCTACACTCGACAAAATGCTGGGTGGTTTCAACCCAAATTTGGGGAAAATATGGACAAACCCAACCATTGGGTTAAAATTTGTAATTATTTAACCCAGTTTAACCCAACAAATGAGCTTGTCCATATTTGGCCCAAATTTGGGTTGAAACCACCCAGCATATTTTAGAGCGTATGACATTTATTTGTTCAAGTTAAGCATAAAAGGCAGTGCTAAATATTTTGTCCAATGTAGATGTTAATTTTAGGTATGAATATCAGTTATGAATATTTAGGTATGAATATGCAGTTAAATGGACTGCATTTATATAGCGCTTTCAACAGACCCAAGGCCACCAAAGTGCGGGAGAAGGTGGGGTTCGGTGTCTTGGTCAGGTGGAACCGGGGATTGAACCACCAACCTTTCGATTTGTAGACAACCTACATGAACCACTAAGCCACTGCCGCCCCGTAATGGTGGATCATTAAACAGGTTATTGCAGGAAGCGTTAGTTTACGGTTCTTTTGGTTTAGACAGCTACTGTAAAACCTCTGACCAGGACTTCATTCCAGGTAAAATGTATTTTTCTCTACCAGAGATCAGTATGGATTAGGGCTGTACGATTAATCGAAAGATAATCGAAACCGAAATTCAGAACCTCTAACCGACGTATTTTTCTCATGTGGGTTATTTGGGTTTTAGTCACGTGACTCCGCCCCGTCAGTCACATCAAGTGCAGTTTGCAGGCACACAGATGCAGGAGCGGTTATCTGTGTTTATAGATGCCCAGAATCACTACAGTAACTGCATGTTTTACACAGTTTATATACAGGTCAGTTAATCGCCGTTCTTATAGCCCACACGCTGACACACACACACACACACACACACACACACACACACAGATGGCGCGCGCAAGCCCCGAAGTCACGTTTGTGTCACACAGCTTGCAAACCAACCGCGATGCTATGTCTAAGTCAAGGGTCTCCAACCTTTTTTCATTTGAGAGCTACTTTTTAAAAAGAAAGTCAAAGAGAGCTACTCATGTTATATAATACTTAAAACTCTTAAATAATGCATCATAATTCTCATATTAACAACTATCCAAACTGTTTTACACCTGAAAGAGTATAGTAGTAGTTCCAGTAGTCGGTACAATATCACTATTTTTTAAATAAATGTTTTATTATATATGATGATAATCATAAGTAAATAATACATAAACATGTAAAGGCTGTGTGCTGTTTAAAAGTAAACATTGTTTATAAATGAAAGATCAAGTGAAAAATAAGCAACCATTAATAATTATATAATTAGTATTATTTATTTCATTATTATTATTACATAGAGACGTAGCTAAATTTACTGTAGGCTACAATCTGTAGTCAATCTCTTCACGTTAAACCGAGCTTTTATTTTGACGGGTTGCCGTGATTACCAGTGTGTGTGTTCATGATGATATGACAGTGGGTGCGCGTCTCATTCTCATTCAGCTCCTAGTTCAGTTAGGGCACTGATCAGGGATCAGCCCATTGACTCATGTCCTGATCAGTGCCCTGACAACTGAACCAGGAGCAGAATGAGACGCAGCCAGTTTTCTCAAATGAAACGGTAAATTCTCATGAAGTGACGGTCGGCAGAGACTACAAGAGCGAGTGCGCGCGCGGCGCTCGTCATCCACACAGACGCAGAACATGCAGGAGTAATATTTAAATAGTATTTTGCAGTTTATTATTTACAGACACTAGTATATATTCGGCTTCAGTCTGGAGCCCAGCGCTTAAATGAACACGGAAGCGACTGAACGCAGCTGCTATGGTGAGCTATTTTTAGAACAGACCCGCGGGCGACTCCTGTGGTGCTTGCGGGCGACTCGTGTTTTGACCCCTGAGTCTAAGTCGTCGCTTTCCTTCTTCTTTTTAAACCCAAAGTGCTCCCACACATCTGCTTTTAAGCATGAAGGCGCTGGATTTATATTCGCCGCCATTTTTTTGAATCTCCTCGCTCTCACTCCGTAAACAAGAAGAGGCAACTTAGACGTCGGCGTTTTTGTAAAGTTAGTAGTGCGGGTAACTTGCTCTACAGCGGTACTAGCGGCTGGCTGACCAAATCGCTCTTCCTGCAACGCAAATGGGGGTAAACACGGGGATTTGAATGGGACTTATGTATCGATACTCGCGGCTTAAAAATCAATACTTTCTTGGGAGAAAAAATATTGATTTATATCGCAGAATCGATAAAATTGCCCAGCCCTAGTCCTCACAAAGCTTCGTCATTTGTATGTGTTTTAAGGCCTGCCAGTTTGAACATTAAAGCGATTTTAGGGCGTTTTCACACCTACCTTGTTTGGTCCGGATTTTCGGACTTTTCAGTTTGGTCCAAATCAAAATGACAGGTGTGAAACCTCCCCTGACCACGGTCCAGAACAAACAGACGAAATTTGGTCCGACGAAAAGAGGTCGTCTTGGTCCGGATCAAACTGAACAAAGGTTCGGTTCGTTTCTAGTGTGAAAGCATTTTCTGTATGGTTCACACTTTCAGACCATTTATAGGAACTTCCTGTTTATGTTTAAATATAATAATGTTATTTTTAAATTCAATCTAGGCTACATTGATTATGAAAAGTGAAAATATGCGCAATATGTCAGAAGACAGAAAGTCAGAAATAATTTTGAACGCAATTTTTTTATGATTTTGCTTAGAAAGCCTTTCTTTAATGGGAATTTCGTTTTGTATAAATTGTATCTTAATTTTAATCGACGTTTAATCAGATAATTGCCTGGATTTAATAAATAAGAAGCAAATAGTCTAGCAGACAATAATCGCGGGAGCGATCACATGCTTTACACATGAACTGGAGCGAATCTCAAATAAACCGAAACTCAGCAGATACTCGTCTCACAAACATGAGAAATATGTGTATATAAAGCTTGAAATGTCCACTTTTAAACGTAACGAAAAGAAAATAGTCCAGCAATGTGCACTGTTCAATAGTGGCAATGATATGCGTCCGTTCATTCATTCTTATCAAAGATGCTGACGTCAGACGCACGTCCGTTTACAAATCAATCAATGTCCAGATGCAGCCAACATAGATGAAGACGAGTGGACACAAGTGTGTCATGTTCAGTTCTTTAGTGCGCTCGCATAATTGCAATGTGAAACCAAACCAAAACTAACCGAATGTATAAAAAGTGTCAAAACATGAACTTCGGTTCGGACCTTGGTGCGGACTTTCAGGTGTGAAAACGCCCTTCGACCATCAGATGTGTATTATGTTGAACTAATGCCTGATATATTGAGACACACGAGCACTCAGACAGAAGCTCATACATCACGTGAAGATCGCGCGCAGAGAGGAGCGTCAACGCCGTCCTGTGACTAAAGTAAAGTCACTAAAGTAGCTCAGAAACTCAACCGTTATAGGCATATATTTTAATACGTTTAAAGTAAGTACAAACCACAGCTTCAGAATGAATAGAGACAGTAAGAGTAATTCACACACACAATCACTCTCTCATTAATGCATTCAAATAAATGTAATGCAGGCCTACTGTGTTAATGTATCTGATGTACAATAAGCAGAAATCTGCCCTATGGACAATAACTGCTGAAAGTGAACCGTTTCCTTCAAGCATTTCAAAATCACAAAGAAATGCACTTTTTAATTAGAAAAAAAAATTCTACCTTTAATAGTAGAAAAGATTTACTGTAAAAACCTTATCAGGAACTTACTCAACCTTATGAGGGCAAAAAATGGAAAGCAAAAAAGCTAAATAATCAAAATGTTAAATTAATTGAAGTTTTTATTTTTGGCCAAATCGTTACAGCCCTAGTATGGATTGAAAAGTTTGTAGATAAACTCTGATGTTGGCTTGAGAAAGCCAAACCAGAACGTTTGAAGTAGATGTAACAGCTTTAAGTTTGAAATAGTTTTAATTGAGTAGTTTTAAAAGCTAGATAGATAGTACACATCTTTACAAAATCACATCACATACTGTCAATAAGATGTGAATAACTCAATTTTGACAAAAATGTTGGATAGAACCTTATAATTCCAAGGTGACGATTTGTCAAAATAACGTGAACCGTATGAAAGTTCACATTCATCTTTAAACGTCTCTGACTCTGGAGCACGTCACGCTGATTCTGGACCATTTGTTACACAAGCCTGCACAAATATGGCGGGGAAAAAGCCAGTTTAGGAGTAATGTAGTGTAAATGACTATATGAGAGATGGTTAGCAGACGATTGCTGAGGGTTATCTTATCCATTTAAAAGTGCCAATGTTGTCAATGTTGTGTTCTTGATCTTATGATACACTAGCAAGATCTAGCAGCCAAACCAGCTCTAACCATTGTAACTCAGACTGGACCAGCTTGGAAATGTATGCTAGTGTATAGGCTGGTCTTTTAGCCGGGATAACAGCCTTTTATACCGCATGCAGACATTTGTGGACGACCCCTTGAGTATTGCGTAGAGTAGTGACTATATGATTCTTCTGCTGCTAGTCAACATTTTAAAATGTATTGCACATTAATGTTTTGCTTTATACTTTTAGAAAAAGCTGCATTCAATGTCATATTAATGTTACATTTCATAATTCATGTTGTGTATATCTGGAGTGTAAAACAAAATAAGCCAAGAAAAATGTCCAATCAAAAGACAAGCAAGTTATTTTGACTAAACAGAAACATTTAGTGTAGGCTATGTCAAAACTATATCGATATTTTAATGAATAGAATACGCTTATTGCGATTTTGCCACCAGTCACGTGTTGTGCTTTTCATACAGGAGAAGCCGGACAATGTAATCTAACTTAAATTTGAGGAATTCTGTTTATAATATTGTGTTTTTATTTAATGGTGCTGCACTGCTTATAGATTTACCTGATACACTATATCGCCAAAAGTGTTGTGACGCCTGCCTTCACATGCACATGAACTGCCATCCCATTGTTCATGCGTAGGGTTTAATATGGAGTCGCAGCTCTGACAGCTTCAGCTCTTCTGGCTTTCCTCAAGGTTTAGGAGTGTGTTTATGGGGAATCTTCTAGAAGTGAAGGCACTGATGTTGGACCAGAAGGCCTGGCTCTCAGTCTCCGCTCTAATTCATCCCAAAGCTGTTCAATCGGGCTGAGGTCAGGACTCAAGTTCCTCCACACCAAACTCCTCATCCATGTCTTTATGGAGACGCTTTGTGCACTGGTGCATGCTGGGACAGGAAGGGGTCGTCCCCAAACTGGTCCCACAAAGTCGGGAGCATGAAATTATCCAAAATGTCTTGGTGAAGCATTAAGAGTTCCTTTCACTGGAACTAAGGGGCCAGCCCCTGAAAAACAACCACACCCCATAATCCCCCCTCCACCAAACTTTACACTTGGCACAAGTCAGGCAAGTCCCGTTCTCCCGGCATCCGCCAAACCCAGACTCATCCATGGGATTGTCAGACAGAGAAGCGTGATTGGTCACTCAGAGAACACGTCTCCACTGTTCTAGAGTCCAGTGGCGGCGCGCTTTACCCCACTGCATCCCACGCTTTGCATTGCACTTGGTGATCTAAGGCTTGGATGAGCGGCTCGGCCATGGAAACCCATTCCCTGAAGCTCTACACACTGTTCTTGAGCTCATCTGAAGGCCACAGAAGTTTGGAGGTCTGGAGCTATAGACTCTGTGACCCTCAGCATGCGCTGACCCCGCTCTGTGATTAGTGGCTGAGTTGCTGTTGTTCCCAATCGATCCCAATCCCAATTGAGTGTGGAATATTTAGTAGTGAGGAAATGTCCAGAATGGAGTTATTGCACAGGTGTCCACCGATTGAGTTCTCTGAGCTCCTGAGAGCGGCCCATTCTCTCACTAATGAGTGTAGAAGCAACACACACACACACACACACACACACACACTCCTGAGAGCGGCCCATTCTCTCACTAATGAGTGTAGAAGCGAACACACACACACACACACACACACACACACACACACACTCCTGAGAGCTGCCCATTCTCTCACTAATGAATGTAGAAGCGAACACACACACACACACACACACACACACACACACTCCTGAGAGCGGCCCATTCTCTCACTAATGAATGTAGAAGCTTCTGCAGGCTAGAGCTGGAGTTATACACCTGTGGCCATGAAGAGATTGAACACCTGAACTCAGTGATTTCCCAATACTTTTGACAATATAGTGTATCAATATTGGCTAATGATTAAGTGACCGATTATGTACAATGATCATAATGCAAGGCAAGCTCATTGCATGTATGTGATATGGGATTTGATTAATAGATAAAGTAGTTTTCTGTGCTGAGAGCAGCAAAGCCAGGTCAGATGATTCAATCCGACCTCTGTTAAAAACAGGAGCTTTTTTTACTGCTCAAACTAAGGTTCGTTCGAATTTAGGAGGCGGAAAGACTAAAAATAGTCGTAAAGGATACAATGCTGCCCTCATTTTAATAAAAGCTTTTTATTCACCGTAATTGGACCCAGATGGCTCGGGGTTCACAGGACGTTCCTCTGGTTGGCGAGTGAGAAATTCCACCGCGGGATAACAGTGTTGTGTTAATGAGTCAATGCGGACGCCAGCTCAAACTATCAACATCTCATCTACTGAAACGCTGCATTATTATATCAGAGAGCAGACCTTTTCTTTATGTGCGACCTCATGATTGTGTATGCTGAAGAGAAGGCTTTTATTTATCATTGCTGGTAGCATATATTATTAGTAGAGCTACTCTGGCAGTTCACTCGTGTTGTTTATTGTGGGAAGCTTTGAGAATTTTCTTGGTATTGAAGCCGATGAGGACAATGTCAAAGGTCTGTTTGGAAGTAGCTATGCCGAAGTTGGAGGTTTGTGTTGCAGATGTGGTGAGGTGGCGGTCTTTGAGCTTGTGTCATGGGTCACCAATTGTTTTTCCAACACACAAACCGTTATGAGAAATGAGAATTGCATGGGTGGACGGTTCTTTTCACATGACTCTGTGATCCCGAGTGTCTTCGGCTCTGCTGTTCTCATGTAGCCGGTTGCACAAGAGCTGCTTTTACTGATGTTTACGTAGTTATTCCATAATAATTCACTTCTGTATTTACATTGACTTTATATGTTTACCAGATGCTATTGACCAAGGCAACTTGCGAACGAGGAATGCAGACTCATACTATGGAGAATAGCTCTGGAATTGCACAAAATGATGTTTTATTTCGAGTCTGATAGCGTATATGAGTGTTTTTCACGTCAAACCTTCAGCAAGTACGCCAAATGGAAAATTACTTTGGTGCATGTGGGCCGAGCCAGAATATTTTGTTTATGAAAAGCTACAGATAGAGATAACGGTGATATGATAACGTATTGCACACTAAATCGGTGTGTTTGGCTTTCATTTTATATGTGCGGTGAAGAAATGTGATTAAATTCTTTACATCACACTCTATTTTATCCAAGCTGATAAGTGTCTTCTGTAGAGGTGAAATTGTATTTGTTTCCTAATTAATTTTCTGGTTTATTTCACTGCAAAAGTATATGCTTTTATTCCTCAGTGTTTTGTCTTGTTTTCCAGTGTCAAAATAAACGTGTTCTCCCTTCCCGTTTATTTTTCCGACCCAGAAATGGCAGATTTTTGATTGTTTGTTTTGTTTTGAGCACAATGCAAATTTCATTTAGATCCATTTTTTCAGAAAACAAAACTTAATATCTTAAGTAATTTTGCTTCTCATGTAAATATATCTTGATGATTAGATAGTTGTACAGGAAAACAAAACAAGAAAAATAAATCATTGTTTGCAGTGTACCGTGAAGCTGCATTGAAACAATCGTTATTGTATTGCACAATATGCACAACAAACTCCAAAAGTTGGGACAATTTGTAAAATGCAATAAAATCAAGAATCTGAGATTGATAAATTTTCTTGAACCTGTATTTAACCGAAAAAAACTAAGATTTTCAGTTTTCTGTCCAACTTAAAGGTCCAGTGTGTAGTATTTATGAGGATCTATTGACAGAAATGCAATATAATATCCATAACTATGTTTTCAGTGGTGAATAAAGACCTTACATAATGAACCGTTATGTTTTTATTACCTTAGAATGAGCCGTTTCTATCTACACACACCGCGGGTCTCCTTACAGTGAAGCCGCCATTTTGCGCTGCCATGTTTCTACAGTGGCCCTAAGTGGACAAACTGCTCTACAGAGCGCTAGTCACTATATCTAGGCTATATATATTATGAAAAGTGCAAAGATGCGAGTGGGTCAGAAATGATTTTGACCACTTCATTAAGTTTTGTTTTGTAGAAATCATTTCTTTAAAGTGAATTTAAAGTGAAAATCTGAATTTTAATCAATGTTTCCTCAGACAATCGCCTGGATTTAATAAATAATAAGCAAATCGGCTATAGCAGACAATAATCGTGACATGGAGGCGCCGGCGCGATCACGATTGCTCTTGAACACTTCTCATAAATAAACCCAAACTCAGCCTCACAGACATGAGAAATATGTGAATAGAAAGCTTGAAGTGTCCACTTTTAAACGAAACAATTCTAAACGAAAATAAATCTTTAATCATAGCGCAGTGTTCCCACGAGCAGCTCATGACTGGCGTCTCAGAGCGGTTCTGTTCAGATGCTGCGCTTCATCAGTTTAACACACATCTCTAATCCAGACTTTGCAACTTTGTACACATTAGTTCTAGTATTAGTTCTTACTTTGCTAAAAAAATATATATTATTTCTGATTCAGGCATAGCTTTCTGCCCACCCAATTAGGCTAATAAAGTAATGATTAAAAAAACACAAATGCTTGATCAAGGGCCGACCCGAGGATAGTGGCGGGAAATACCGGGCGGGAAATATCGGGCTCGGGCAGAGAATCTAAACTCTACTCCAAAAAAGTTGGGATAGAGGCATGTTTACCAATGTGTCACATCACCTTTCCTTTTAATTACACGTTTTAAATGTTTGGGAATTGAGGATACTCATTGTTGCAGTTTGGGTCGCCTTGGGGGAGGAATGTCAGGTTTATGTTCTGTTTTATGGACTTTAAGTTAGTTTTTCTTTTTCTGTGCCCTGTGTTTGCTATGTTGCACATGTAAACTAGTGATGCACCGGTTGCCCGGCCAAATATCGGAACCAAGAATCGGTTTTCTTTGTATTTTTCCGGAAGTGCACCCGCGTGCACATACGCCTATATTGCAATCGCAATTCACGAACATGTCACTTGTGTGTTACAAACGGAACCTGGAGAACTGAGGGAAGAGACGAGATACTGAAGGGAATGAAGAGCCGCTTTCCTGCGCGAGCTGAGGTTGCGCGAGCTGAAGTTGCGCGAGCTGAAGTTTAGCGAGCTGAAGTTGCGCCGAGCAAAAGTTGCGGCGAGCTGAAGTTGTGCGAGCTGAAGTTGTGCGAGCTGAAGTTGAGCGAGCTGAAGTTGAGCGAGCTGAAGTTGTGCGAGCTGAAGTTGAGCGAGCTGAAGTTGCGCGAGCTGAAGTTGCGCGAGCTGAAGTTGCGCGAGCTGAAGTTGCGCGAGCTGAAGTTGCGCGAGCTGAAGTTGCGCGAGCTGAAGTTGAGCGAGCTGAAGTTGTGCGAGCTGAAGTTGCGCGAGCTGAAGTTGCGCGAGCTTAAGTTGCGCGAGCTGAAGTTGCGAGAGCTGACCTCTCCGCCTGCACGAGTAAATAGTGAGCGTTTGTTCAAGCTACACTGTGTGATATTTTCCCCCATCTAGTGGTGAACTTGTATATGACCATCCAGTGAATATTAGTTTCTGTTCCTCTCAATTCCGATTTCGTTTTAACTCCTACGGTGGCCGATTTAGTCCAAGATTAACATGGCTTCCAGTTCGACCTCGTCCACATTGGACACGGTGCCATCGAGTGTAAAAACGCCAAAGGCCAAGCTTGAATTTACGGGTATGTCCCTCTTTGGCTAATGTACTTTCAAGATGGAGGGGCAACATGGCGACCGGCATTCGAACCCTCACCCGTATGTATTTACAATGGCATATTATAAACTTACGAGAATACTTTATTACTTGAAAGAAGTAAATATACATTAATGAGCGCATATATTTTTGAAAGAACTAAGTGTTTTTAGCTAAGAATAAACTAAAAAAGTTAAAACAGTGTAGCTTTCAGCTCAGCTTCTCACGTGTTGGATCGTTTGAGAACGAAACAGACTAACTTGTGACAAAGCCGAAATACTTCTTTTTTTTTAGCCTAAAGAAGAACATGCTGCACTTTAGAAATGAAATACTATCAGTTCTGTAGCCAATAGGATGATCATTTTTATATTTTTAATTTCACCTTTCAGCCTTTTCATTTCCAATTCAATTTCCCGTTAATTTCAGATTGCGGACTTGTTTTCATTAGCCAAAAGCCAATTTAGCCTGTTAAATACCAAATAAACATCTTGTTCATGTATACTTCCATTCTTTTATTGTGTAAAAAAAAAAATTCAGAATCGGCCATCTAAAATCATGATCGGTGCATCACTAATGTAAGCTAACATGATCATCAAACATTAAACTACTGCAAGAAAATCCCTCTCCAGAACATTCACATTCCCCGTTCCCAGCTGGTGGAATGATCTTCCCACCTCCATCCGAATCGCAGAATCACTGACAGCATTCAAACGACAGCTGAAAACTCACCTCTTCCGCAAGCACTTATCTTACCTTAAAAAAAAAAAAACTTTCCTTTTCCTCTACTTCTTCCCTGCCCTAGTGTGTGATGCTCTGTGCGATGTCCAAAACGTATCCCTTCAGGCACTTTCTGTGTTTCGCTGCCTCCTCATGATGACGGATCGCTTCTTGTACTCCTCAGTTGTACGTCGCTTTGGATAAAAGCGTCTGCTAAATGCATAAATGTAAAATGTAAACTGCATATAAATCAAAACTGCCTAATGTTTCTGAATGAAAGTCGACCCAGGACGAGCTAAATGACTGTGAAGGGGTGTTGATGGACTCCATCTACTCCATCTGTGTTTTCATCATCGCTCTGAATCTGATCCGGACGTAGTCTTTGACAAAAACATGATTAAATAAGAAGAAAATAGCATTCTTAAAGCTACACTGTGTAACTTTTTTAGTTTATTCTTAGCTAAAAACACTTAGTTCTTTCTTTAAAAATATATGTGCTCATTAATGTATATTTACTTCTTTCAAGTAATAAAGTATTCTCGTAAGTTTATAATATGCCATTGTAAATACATACGGGTGAGGGTTTGAATGCGGGTCGCCATGTTGCCCCTCCATCTTGAAAGTACATTAGCCAAAGAGGGACAAACCCGTGAATTCAAGCTTCGCCTTTGGCGTTTTAACACTCGATGGCACCGTGTCCAATGTGGACGAGGTCGAACTGGAAGTCATATTAATCTTGGACTAAATCGGCCACCGTAGAGATCAAATCGGAATTGAGAGGAACAGAAACTAATATTCACTGGATGTTCATATACAAGTTCACCACTAGATGGGGGAAAATATCACACAGTGTAGCTTTAAGAATGTGTTATGAATCCGGTCCCATGACAGGGCGGGTGTTTTAATGCTTTTTTTTTTTTTTTTTTCACAATAAGGAAAGCAGCCCTTTGGAAAGGATTCTCTTTTGCCTTCCTGTAGTTCTCTTTAAACTCGGTCATAATGCATAATTAATCAATTCATTGTTTGAAACCCACAAAAACGAACTGGCTCTCTGATTGTATACTCCTACTCTCATCTACATTCACACAAGGTGCTTCACATTAAAGGGATAGTTCACCCAAAAATGAAAAGTTGATGTTTTTCTGCTTACCCCCAGGGCATCCAAGATGTAGGTGTGTTTGTTTCTTCAGTAGAACACAAATTAAGATTATTAACTTCCGTTGCTGTCTGTCAGTCGTATAATGATGTCAATGGGGTCTAATTCTATTAGAGTAAAAAAAACATGCACAGACAACTTCAAATTAAACCCTGCGGCTCGTGGCGACACATTGATGTCTTAAGACACGAAACGATCGGTTTCTGCGAGAAACCCAACGACATTTATGCTTTTATTTCACCTCGTATCAGGCGATTGTCATCCGCTCTCCAGACGGCCATAACTTTCTGCGAGTAAGGTCAAAATACCGGCGCGGTCATAGATATATACATAGATGCCTCATTAGTGCCTGCGCAGATCGGTCGAATGAGGCATCTACATATATATTTGTATGATCGCGGCAGTATTTTGACCTTACTTGCCGGAAGTTATGGCACTGGGAAAACTAGATGACATTCGTCTGATAAGAGGTAAAAAAATAGCATATCGTTGGGTTTCTCACAGAAACCGATCGTTTCGTGTCTTAAGACATCAATGTGTCGCCGCGGGGTTTGATTTGAAGTTGTCTGTGCATGTTTTTTTTACTCTAATAGAATTGGACCCCATTGACATCATTATACGACTGACAGACGGCAACAGTTGGAGTTATTAATCTTCATTTGTGTTCTACTGAAGAAACAAACACACCTACATCTTGGATGCCCTGGGGTGAGCAGATAAACGTAAACTTTTCGTTTTTGAGTGAACTATCCCTTTAACTACATGTTCAGGCCTGCTGGGACACTGAAAAGCTTCTCGACTAGTTTCCTCCTCAATGATTATGCTGTTTCTCTTCAGTATCCGGGCTGTGTGGGAAGCCGAGTCTGTGAGTGATGGCGATTCGCTGAGTGCTCAGAAGCTGCCGTCGGCCACAGGAAGTTACCAGCTCCAGTTCGCCATCCAACAGCTGCAGAAGCAGAAGCTGCGATCCAGACAGCTGCTCGACCAGAGCCGCACACGCCACCAGGTGACACCACACACATTGCTGATCATTCACTCAAACTAGGGATGCACCAGTTGACCGGCCAAAAACCGGAACCGGACGGTTTTTGCTTCTAGCGCACGATCGGCAACCGGAACCGGTTTTCTTTGTATTTCTCTGCCGATTTATCCGGAAGTGCGCCCGCATGCACATACGCCTATATCGCAATCATTCGCGAACATGTCACTTGTGTGTTACAAACATAAACTGGAGAACTGAGGGAAGAGACGAAATGCTGAAGGGAATGAAGAGCCGCTTTCCTGCGCGAGCTGAAGTTGCGCGAGCTGAAGTTGAGCGAGCTGAAGTTGAGCGAGCTGAAGTTGAGCGAGCTGAAGTTGAGCGAGCTGAACTTGACCGAGCTGAAGTTGACCGAGCTGAAGTTGCGCGAGCTGAAGTTGCGCGAGCTGAAGTTGCGCGAGCTGAAGTTGCGCGAGCTGAAGAGCTGAAGTTGCGCGAGCTGAAGTTGCGCGAGCTGAAGTTGCGCGAGCTGAAGTTGCGCGAGCTGAAGTTGCGCGAGCTGAAGTTGCGCGAGCTGAAGTTGCGCGAGCTGAAGTTGCGCGAGCTGAAGTTGCGCGAGCTGAAGTTGCGCAAGCTGAAGCGCAGATAGTGAGCGTTTGTTCAGCTCAGCTTCTCACGTGTTGGATCGTTTGAGAACGAAACAGACTAACTTGTGACAAAGCCGAAATACTTCTTTTTGTAGCCTAAAGAAGAACATGCTGCACTTTAGAAATAAAAAACTATCAGTTCTGTAGCCTATAGGATGATCATTTTTATCTGGTAACACTTTAGAATAATGGTCATTAGTTAACATTAGTTAACTACATTAGTTAACATTAACTAATAATGAACTGCACTTATAAAGCGTTTATTAATCTTTGTTAATGTTAATTTCAACATTTACTAATGCATTATTAAAATCTTGTTAACATTATTTAATGCACTGTGAACTAACATGAACAAACCATGAACAGCTGGATTTATATTAACTAATGTTAACTAATGACCATTATTCTAAAGTGTTACCTTTTATTTTACCTAACCCTATTTGATTTAAAAAGCACCTGCTGTAGCATCTTAGTTTTTTTATCAAATCATTATTTGATTTAACATTTTGGAACAATTATATACTTTGGTTTTATTTAATTTCACTGGTAAAGACTTTTTTTCTTTACACTGAATTTAAAAACAAATGCTGATTTAAGTAACATCTTTGTTTGGATTGCAGAATATGCAGATGTTGCCTTTAATTTCACCTTTCAGCCTTTTCATTTCCAATTCAATTTCCCGTTAATTTCAGATTGCGGACTTGTTTTCATTAGCCAAAGGCCAATTTAGCCTGTTAAATACCAAATAAACATCTTGTTCATGTATACTTCCATTCTTTTATTGTGTAAAAAAAATTAATCGAAAATCGGTATCGGAATCGGCCAGTTTTCTTGAAAAAAATCGGTATCGGAATCGGCCATTTAAAATCATGATCGGTGCATCACTAGAACTCAAACACAACGAGTGCTGCTTTATTGAGAAGCCCAGTTCTTTATCTATAGGGCTCCATCATAACTGCTCTGACTAGTACACATAAGGTGTGTTTACATGGAGCACTGCAATCGGTTTAAAAGTCCAATCCGAATGAAAATGCTCCATATAAACACCTCAATAGGAATAAAAATGGCCAAACCGAATGACACTGTAATGGGTTTGAGAGGGGTGGAATAAACCTTTCCATGAACCGATCAAATGGAAAACTCCACCATGTAAACGACCTGATCTGAGAACTGTGAGTGTACGTCTGTCTGTGACGGGATATACAACACACACACCTCCACAACTGAAGAGTGTGTGCCGCGCTCACACCAGCCTAATGTTGACAAGAGAGGAAAGCTCATTTTTCTGAGCTATTAAACGTTTTATTTCGTAACAAGTTATGAACATAATGTTGGAATAATGACACAGACATAGCCTGGCTACACCATCTCATCTTGACAGCGTTTGTCCAACTGCGCCTGACAGAAGAATTTATTTTTCTGAGGTGATTCTTACACTTTACAACAAATAATAAATAGCTTTTATAAAACTGTATAAGTCCTGGTGGCCGTTGAGAGTTGCCATGGCAACGGGGAACATTCAAGCTGCTGGAGAGGACCTGTCGACATTTTGTTTCTCGCAAGTTAGATATTAAAAAAAAAAGTTAAACAACTGCTTCAAATTGGTTAAGTAACAATTAAGTAAGCACAGTCTCCTTTAATTATACTTTTGTTAATATTTATACCTTTGTGATTATGGTATCTTTCCTTAATCATCTGAAATATCTATGCGTTTAGTATTTATCTACTAGTAATGATGCGGCGCACGTCTTTAATGCTTTCATTCATGTTTCACTGTACTATATCTTGTTTTTTATTAATAATTTGGGTGCATTCTATAGTTAATTTTGTGTTTTTCAAAATAAATGAATTGAATTCATCATTCACAGCTGTTGAAATAGCCATCGTATCGGACATAAATTAAACTACTGCATGTCCGACCTACAGAAAAATAAATATAAAAATTATCAACAAAGAACTTTAACAAAAACGAACGTCGCAGTTACTATAACTGGCAACATTACGAATCTGATGCGGGAGACAAACATGTCACAAAATGAGTCCGACTGAAAGCTCAAAAAAGCACAAATAAACACCAGATGGGTTTAGATAACGTCTCATGTAAACAGTCCACCGAATCTTTTGGGAGAACATTTTTTTGTTGCATCGTGTGTAAGTCACATTTTATTATTACATTCATAAATAATGTAAAATGCTTGCATTTATAAAGACTATAAACGTGTATTTTAGTTCCCTTTAGTTCTCTTCTCTCTCTATTCCCAACAGAATAGCAATAAAACATTAGTATTAGTAGTGTACAAGTATATAACAGAAATAAATTATAGTGTAGTGGCATTCATTACAAACATTTATTATAATGCCAAACCTACGTAAAACACATTTATTTAAAGTTAAACAAACTACCAGCGTGTGAACAGTTCAATATTTGTAAAAAGTTTTTGGCAAATGATTAACACTCTACCTGAATGTTCATTTGCAGACACATTTTGGTTTAGTAATAAAATTAAAAGAAGCTTATTTAAAAAATGATTTATTGTTATCTTTGTAATAAATATTTCAGTTTGTTTGTATATTAAACCGTTTGTTTAACCGGTCTTCGTTTGGGAATTACACTCAGGCTGTTTGGGGTCTCCACAGACCCCAGGCAACACAATGACATTTTGTAACAAAACAATTGTTTTTTCTTTTAACAAATATAATTTGACTCTGTTTATTAATGTTTTTACTCAACATCTGTGCAGTTTTTGGAGTATTTATAATAATTGTTAAATTTAAATAAATAAATACAAAAAAAAATGTTTTAATGGATTTTCTCACAAAATCAGTTTTTTATGTAAAATGAACTTTATAAAAGACCCAAATTTCTAGCTTTCATTCGTGGGGATAACGTCGATAATTTGGTTTAAATAATGGTTTAGTGTAAGATTTTTGCCCATCTTTTGGAAAATACAGTAAAAAACTTTTACCAGTAAATTTCTGCAGACACTTTCCACAACTAGTTTTCAGTTGGATTCATATCTAAATGTTATGAAATCACATTTATAACAATTAACATTAATTAATTTTGTCAAAGTTTAGAATTTTTTTGTCCTGAAAAAATATTTTTTTCGATGAGGTTACATTATGATTACAATCAAACCTGAACAAGAAAAAAGCTGGAGTCTTTAGAGTTTATCATTTATTTCAAACATTGGATTTTCTTATAATTCTACAAATGTAATCTACACTTCAGTACAAAACAAAACCAAAATGAAATGAACAGTTATATTACATATTGAGTAAAAAAAATACACAACATGAACATCAAAATGCAATGAACTGAACAGCAATAACAAGCAATAACAAATGTATTCCTGTGTGTGTGTGGTGTGTGTGTGGTGTGTGTGGTGTGTGTGGTGTGTGTGGTGTGTGTGGTGTGTGGTGTGTGGTGTGTGTGTGTGTGTGTGTGTGTGTGTGTGATGGGTAGGTTTAGGGGCAGGGGCAGTGTGTGTGTGTGTGTTTGTGTTTTTGTGTGTGTGTGTGTGTGTGTGTGTGTGTGTGTGTGTGTGTGTGTGTGTGTGTGTGTGTGTGTGTGTGTGTGTGTGTGTGTGTGTGTGTGTGTGTGTGTGAGTGATGGGTAGGTTTAGGGGCAGGGGCAGTGTGTGTGTGTGTGTGTGTGTGTGTGTGTGTGTGTGTGTGTGTGTGTGTGTGTGTGTGTGAGTGATGGGTAGGTTTAGGGGCAGGGTCAGTGTAAGGGGATAGAAAATACGGTTTGTACAGTATAAAAACCATTACGCCTATGGAATGTCCTCACATTTCACAAAAACAAATGTGTGTGTGTGTGTGTGTGTGTGAGTGAGTGAGTGAGCATGATCATTTTGCATTGTGGACTTTTGTGGAGTGTGACTTTTTTTTGTCATACGAACATAAAAACAGATATCAATCCAATTTATCTTTTTATTTGTAGATCTAGAGAGTGTTGACCACCGTACAAAGTCTTTAAAAGTCTAATAAAAAATTTTTTTAATTTGAGCAAACGCCCTTTGGGGTCAGAAAAGACCCAGAAGACCGGAGAAGGGTTAAAAAATGCAAACTTTTGTTGCCAAGAAGAAAAATATCTCACAGATTAAAAAAATTTTTTTTACACCAAACATTTCTGACTTCATATTTCAGCATCTTTATTTTCAGATTGTTATATTTCTGTCATTAAAGTTCTTTTTCAATGATGTTTCTGGCAATAAGGAACTAGATGAAGCCCTAAACTTTGTATGATAGTTAAATACCACATTCATACCTTAAATTTAAACCAAATGTAAAGTATTTGCTTTTTGATTTACATTATGTAAATTACTTTGGAATATAAATTGCAGCACATTTGAAAAATGTGACATATTCTGGAAAATACGGATATGAAGCAATGTTTAAAACATCAGAAAACAATTGTGTGAATGAATTTTTAATAGGTTTCTTAATATTTTGAATATATTAGTTTAATTTTTAGTAATTTCGTCATGTGATTTTGTCATTCTATTTGTTTTATACGTATAATACGTTCAGTTTTAGTTTTTATGTATTTCCATCTAATTTTTTTTGTTTGTTTCAACTTTAAACTATTTCAGTTAATTGCCAATGCAGCGTCTAATTTCTAAGTTTTTCAACTAATATTTATATTTTATTCGATATCAGCTTTAAAAACTGAAACTCTCCCACTGACCCTCATGTTGAACCCTGTCCCATGAAAGTGTGCATGCCTCTGCTAAATGCTCAATTACTCTTACCATTGACTTTCTTTTTAAGGATAAAGGACCCAAAATCTCTCATGAAAACCCGTTTCTTCAGTAGAATGTGGTCCGTGTCCTGAAATGTGATCTGCTCATGTTTCTCTTTCAGCTGTGCATCTCACACTTACATCAGATCCTGTAAACATGGCGTCTTCTGACTTAGCATGCACATTTATAATAGTGTCGCGTTTCAGCTGCACTGATGTCACCGTGTTGACGTACGTCTCTAATTAATGCAATTGGAGATTTGTTTTTCTTGGCACAAGTTGAGTTCTGCAGGGGATTATGGGAAAACCTTCTCTTCCCTGGTGCTGTGAAGCAATCAGTCCTCAGAGGGCTTCATTAAGCCACGCGACCCTCGGAGGAGGCCCTGAACTCACGGTGCATTACTGACTGAAGAGTGTGTGTTAGTGTGTGTATGTTTGTGCTGTTTATGAGTCAGTCCTGTATCAGTGGATACTCCCTAAACCTCCCCATGAAGCACTGCTCTTCTTTTGAGCCACATTCAAACGTGTTTTCACTGCTTCTACACTGCCGAAAATGCACAAAGCTTCAGGACTTTGAGTTTGGCATACTAGTAATGTTGAACTTTCTTACTTGTGTATGCACTGCAAAAAATGCTTTTCTTACTTAGTATTTTTGTCTTGTTTTCAGTCCAAATATCTAAAAAATCTTACATTAAGAAGCATTTACTAGACAAGAAAAAGTTTTTGTCTTGTTTTGGGGGAAAATAACTCAAAATTAAGGGAGTTAAGCAAAAATAAGCAGAATAATCTGCCAATGGGGTAAGCAAAATAATATTAATTCAAACAGAAAACAAGATTATTTTTCTTATCCCATTGGCAGATTTTATTTTAAGCAAAAAACTCCCTTAATTTTGAGTTATTTTCCCCCAAAACAAGACAAAAATTTTGGCTTGTCTAGTAAATGCTTCTTAATGTAAGATTGTTTTGATATTTGGACTGAAAACAAGACAAAAATACCAAGTAAGAAAAGCATTTTTGCAGTGTAGAATTAGTAGTAGTATTATTATCTCATCATAAGAATTTGTGTTTCGACACCCAAAGCACCAGCTCTGAACCAGGAAAAGTGGTTCTTAACCCCTAGGAGTCTGAGCTGTTTTGGGGCCCTTTAGAAGTTTTGAAATGCTCTGACATTTTGTGTTTTTTTTCAGTTGCTTATAAACACATTAATGGCAAAAGTGTAATAACACTGTATTCAGCACAAACTGGGCTACCATAATATGTGAGCAACATGTACATACATGCTTGTATTTTTGAGAGAAAAATGTTTATGCACAGTTTTTGAGAAAACAATTTTTTTTTTTTAAATGAAGGCCTCAAAACACACAATAGATATGTGTCCACAAGACTTTTGACTAATGGGTGTATTTGCCTAGAGTTTTTGCTTCAAACTGATGTGAGAATCATTGAGTCTACTCATTCACATAAAACAATACACTGATTTAAAATGTGTATGAGTTTTTCTTCACAAAGCCAGTATGGGAGGAGGCGTGATAGCTAATGAATAATGATGGAGATCACCTGAGATGACAAAAGAACACAATATCCCGCATAATGAGCTGCATAATGAATGAGCTTCAGGTGTGACTGAGAGCAACAGGACAAATTACATATATTATATATTATATATTGTACTTATCTAGTAAATGCATCTTGATTTAAGAATGTTTAAATATTTAGACTAGAAATAAGACAAAAATTACTAAGAGCATTTTTTCTACAATTTTTTTTTTTACTATTTTTTGTTTTTGAAAGTAGTCTCATGCTAAAAAATTAAATAATTAAAATTAAGATACAATTTATACAAAACGAAATGCACTTTAAAGAAAGCAATTCACTTTCTACAAACCAAAAAATTCACTTTCTACAAAACAAAACTCGATATTAACTTGACAAAATAAACTTTGATATTAAATAAAAAAAATAACATTAGGCTATAATATTTAAACATCAATATGAAGAAAAATACGTTTGACTTGTACTATATTTATAGCATCTGAGCAGACATTTGTGAATAAAAGCTTTATTGCTGTGACACTAGGCTCTTTTACAATAAACACGTTATAATCCTTTCCAAAAGAGGCCAAATAAATCTTGTCTAAACAGTCTTGCGTGTATGACATTTAATGTTGCAGCAGGATTCATATTTAAACAATCTTTTTGCGTTTAATAATCACAGATGCTAACCTACCTTACAATCAGCCCTGAATCTGTTGCTTTCAGAAATGAACAGCTTTTCATGAGGTTAATTATTCCTCAACGCGTGTCAAAGCGATGTAGCTGAAGTAAAGTTACAGCGCTTCACTAGATGTGTTTGTATGAGTTGATGTGGGCGTTGACTCTGGATCGTCAGTATTTGAATCTGAAAGAGCGTGCGCTCCGTGGGCGTGGTCGCATTAGCGGATAAAGAAGTGGCTCGCAAAAGACTGACATCTATCACTTTTCAACCAGATTACATAGACACAGAATATTTTAGTGGTGTCAACAATAATCGATTCAGCGATGCATCGCAATGCGGGGCATGCACGATTCCGCATCGATGCGGCAAAGTGCCATAATCGATTATGTCACCGTTTATTTTCTGGCCTTGAGTTGGACAATAAAGTTGTGAAGTTTCAATTACTTCCAGGGTCATAACAACAACAATCAAGATGGCTGAGGCGGAGGGAGATGACCGCGATAGACGGGTAATTAAAAACGCACCCAAAGCTTGGAAAGCGGACATCTGGGCACATTTCGGATTCTGACGCTGCCTTCACACCGCACGCGGAGCGGTGGGTATGGAGAGCCGGAGCACGCGCCCCCATTGTGGATTCACACTGGCAGCGTTTGTCTCGCGCAGATATTGCAAATACAGACAAATATTGTACATTATGTCACATTTTCCGGTCTTCTCCTCCGAGCCCCGTCTGTCTCGTGCTTCTTTGATTTATGATGGGCAGCATATGCTGTGATTGTGAAACACACGGGGCACTTCACAACATGATTTCATGGTGAAATTTGTTATTTTCCATGTTAATCTGGTCAGTTTTGATCAAGAACAATCCACTGTGGCTTTAAATCAGTGTGAGCAGCGCGGCAAAAATAGACTCGGCGCCGAAACGATCGCGGCACTGCTGCTCTGCTCCTGCGATGCGATGCGCTGCCGCCTCTGCGTGCGATGTGAATGCTCTAATCTGTTAACATGGGCGCCGAAAAAAATATGCACTGCTTACGCCCTGCTAACGCGCCTGCCACACTAAAATCAAGCAGGAGAATTGACGAGTCCCTAGTGTCAACGTTACTGTGTGTGTTGCACTGAATATTTGTATTGCTGGGTGTCTGGGTGGTGGTTGTTGTTACAATAGTGTGACTGTAATTACGGATTAATATTTGCACAGGAGTTCATGAAGTGCCCTGTCTTAGAGCTTTTTACTGTGTGTAAAAAAAAAACACTTATGTTCACTGCTGGAAAAAGTTGGCTTTTTATACAATCTGTTGTTCAATATCTGACTGCTTGTATTGTCTCATGACTGATTAAAAATTTGCCTTGTTGTGTGCAGTAGAATTTTGATGCATCGCAATGCATCGTAGAATCGAATTGAATCGAATCGTTACCTGGTGAATCGTAATCGAATCGAATTGAATCGAATCGTTACCTGGTGAATCGTAATCGAATCGAATTGTGAGGGCAGTGCCAATGCACACCCCTAGAATATTTGTTTTCGATTTGATTTTGCAAAAAGCAAAACAATGTTTTTATTGTGACTGTAAACAAACAAATTGAAACTTAACAGATTATAATGATGTATAACACTTGCCTGAATGATAAAAAACTTTTTATTTTAGTCTCTTTGGCACTGATAAGAAAAAAAGCGAGCCGATCGCGCCGGCGCGACTGCCGACTCGAGAGAGTTAAGTAGCACCAAAACATTGCTGGTCTAGAAGTAAGAACCGCTTGCGTCAGGGTCACCGTGACCAACAAGACCAACACAAACTTGTGACCGCCATTTTGGAAATCGCAGCTAATGGAGCTAACAGCTGCTCGATTGTAATCTCCGTCTATACAGATTACGGCGAGCCAACCCACGAACCGCCACTAGCACTGGCTCTGAACTAGCACCCGCTTCATGCTGGTGGAAAAGGGTATGAATGACCAATGTCTCGAGCACCACCAGCCCTAAGTTCTGTTAAAATTACAAATATGCATTGATAATACAATTCTAATTACTTAAAGGGTTAGTTCACCCAAAAATGAAAATTCTGTCATTAATGACTGACCCTCATGTGGTTGGACACCCGTCAGACCTCCGTTCATCTTCAGACACAAATGAAGATATTTTAGTGTAAATCTGATGCTCTGAAAGGCCTCCATTGGCTCAATGCACTTTACACTCTCAAGACCCTTAAAAGACACTAAAGACGTCGTTACAAAGTCCATCTCACTACAGTGGCTCTACAATAACTTTATAAAGTGACGAGAATAGTTTTTGTGCGCAAAAAAAACCTAAATAACGACTTATAAAGTGATGACGATTTCAAAATAATGCATCATGAAGCTTCAAAGCGTTATGAATCAACGAGTCGAATAATGATTCGGATCGCGTGTCAAACTGCTGAAATCAGTTGACTTTGGCGATCCAAACCGCTGAATCGACTCACTGATTCATAACGATCCAAACCGCTGAATCGACTCACTGATTCATAACGATCCAAACCACTGAATCAACTCACTGATTCATAACGATCCAAACCGCTGAATCGACTCACTGATTCATAACGATCCAAACCGCTGAATCGACTCACTGATTCATAACGATCCAAACCGCTGAATCAACTCACTGATTCATAACACTCCAAACCGCTGAATCGACTCACTGATTCATAACGCTTCGAAGCTTCATGATGCCTTGTTTTGAAATCGGTCATCATGATATAAGTTGTTATTTAGGGTTTTTTTGCGCACAAAAACTATTCTCGCCGATTCATAAAGTTATTGTAGAGCCACTGTAGTGAGATGGACTTTGTAACGACGTCTTTAGTGTCTTTTAAGGGTCTTGAGAGTGTAAAGTGCATTGAGCCAATGGAGGCCTTTCAGAGCATCAGATTTACACTAAAATATCTTTATTTGTGTCTGAAGATGAACGGAGGTCTGACGGGTGTCCAACCACATGAGGGGAAGTAATTAATGACAGAATTTTCATTTTTGGCTGATCTAACCCTTTAAGTTACAAGCTATTAAAAATGCACGATTGACTGATATTAAAAGTGTAATTGTTTTGCTTTCAGATCATATCACACATGAATATATCTTTATTTAAAAAAGCAGTGCCATTGAACAAAGATTTGATGGAGATAAACCGTTTCTTGTTGAGTTGATCTGCAGATGGACTCAGTTCACAGAAGTTCGAGCAGAGATGGAAAGCGCTGTGATTGTGGAGTGTGTTATTGGGCCGTTGTGTTCTGCGACGGGTTTGGCCCATGGCCACCTGGCAGCATTAGAAAGGTGCCCTTTCAGAACCGCCAACCGGTGCGTCCCGTCCACTCATTCATCAAACGCCAGAGAACTGAGACGGAAAGAATGCTTTCTCGTCCCCTTTCGAATCAATGAACGGTAGCCATTAAATCGCATTTAAGCATGGAAAATATGTTTACCGAGTCCAAGCGCTCGCTCGGATGAATACTTGTCTAAACAAGAATGAAATGTGAAGAATTCTTGTGTTTTGGTATGTCCGATTATAAAGTATTTAGTGGCTGTTATGATAAGCCGTGTCATTTCTTTCTTCCCTGTGAGTGAATGAACGGGCTTCTGGAGGCTGTTGTGCTTGCCCTCGAATGACTTGAAGGAAAAATGCTTTTAATAAAGACTGAGATAAGGTCTTTCCTTCACTGGCTCAAACTCTGCTGGAAGATCTTAGTCAAACCTGAAATACACAGACATCAAGCAAACATTACAGCGAAATATATCAGATTCTGCTCTATATCAGGGAGAATAATCAAATACACACAACCGGCAATAAGAGACTTTAACGTTGTTGAAAGAAGTCTCGTTTGCCCACCAAGGCTGCATTTATTTGATTTCAGAAGGCTCAAAATAAATGAATTAGAAGAATATTAAATGTGCATCCTCGATTTCATTTGAGTAGTGAACATTTTAAGGCCTGTGAACACCGGGATGCGTATCAATGTGTGTTCGGCAAGAGTGTTTTGTGCTTGAGCGCCACCAAGTGGTGTTTTACTGTAACTTCAGCAGCTCCAGCCACGTCAACTAAAGCGCCGATCTCATTGGTCGGACTGTTTTTTACGCGCCGCGCCACGCCAAATCAAAAAAACGAACCCAAGCCGTTTTTAAAAAAATGGCGCTTTTACGCCCTCCGCTGTGCACACTCACATTGGCGCCCTTTGTTTAGTCACAAGGCGTTAAACGTAGACAATAAATGTGCGCAAAAATCGTCCAGGTGTGAACAGGCCTTTAGGAATGTTGGGAAAAAAAAGTATTTAACAGGGTTCCCACGCTTCTTGAAAGTACTTGAAAGTTCTTGAATTTCAGACACATGGATTCAAGGCCTGGAAAGTACTTGAAAACAAACACAGGTCCTTGAAAGTGCTTGAATTAAGTGTGAACTATATTTTGTTAGAGTAGCATGGTGCTATTACAAAAATTGGCCTTCATGCGCTGCCAAAGAACAAAACATCATTACGGGAGGAAGCCATTTCAATATATTTCTGCTGTTCCATAAGCGCCATCTACTGTCAAAAGCCCCATTCGGACGGTAGTTGTTTCTTGTGGGGTCGTAAGGTATTTTCATTATTGTCAGGGGCTAGTCAGTGATTTTTTGTCAGTGTTTTTCTCCCACCACCCGCGTTAAAATCCCCGGCCGAATTACCTCCTGTTTATAGACAAACACCAATGACGTGTGGTGATTTAATTGCCGTCCGAAGTCCACATCTTTTGAGTTTTCAAAATAAGATCACTTCAAAATTCACTGTTTATATCCTTTTTGACCTCTCCAGGCCACCGTACAGTTGTGCTTTGCTGTAATTTGGATGCATTTTAAAGATCTAGACTTTCATTACTGAAATGCTGGCAAGTATTTACAAGAGTAATATATTTCACCACCGTTCAAAAAATAAAAAGAAGAAAAGTACGTAAACATATGAAATGGGCCGTTATTACGGCAGCGATTATATATGTTAAATGTAATATATGCGCAGGTCTTAAAAGCCTTCAAATTGATTTTTAAAAAGGTACATGTACAGGTGATTAAAAAAATTATTTAGCATATTTTTTATGCCTAACAATTAACTTATATCTTTATCTTTATCCATATCTTTTCATTGAATTGGAAAACAATATTATCTCTATATTTTGATGTTTTCATTAAGTAATGATTAATAAAAAAGAAAACTAAAACTAGTGTGAAATAAATGTTAAAAGCAGGAATAAGAGCTGCAAACTGCATCTCTCGTTAAAACTCGCTCGCTCTTGTACACCAGCCTCTTTCCTCATTGGATTTTGTAAAATTGGAAATGTTTCCTCTTTGGAAATTGTATTGTAGTTGTCAGTATAAGCTTTAGCGTTACTGCATTAATGATAGACACAGGTACTGTAGGTGTTTGATATATTGGCAGTAACACACACACCTTTATCGTATTTATTGAACTAAAATCACTAAAAAAATCCATATCGGTCGATCCCTACTTACGAGAATACTTTATTACTTGAAAGAAGTAAATATACATTAATGAGCACATATATTTTTGAAAGAACTAAGTGTTTTTAGCTAAGAATAAACTAAAAAAGTGTAGCTTTAATATAACTCCAAACATCACTTTTAAATGATAAAGCATTTTATTTTCAGTAGTTTTATTTCCCACACGTTCACTAACTCTTCCCTTTGTTTGTGTCTCAGGCCGCTCTGGCGTCACACACCCTCATCCCCGTGGGCCAGCCGTTCCTCACCCCCAAACCTCCCCGCAGCTCACCCAGAGACGGACGCCTGCGGAAAACTGCCCACTCGCTACACAAGTAAGACCTGAGGGAGTTTCCACACGGTTTGAGTCAATCTACATCTGAACCTGCTCCAAACAGGCTCCTTGAAAATGTCTTTTTGATCAAATTTAAGGTCATTAAAGTCTTAAAGGGTTAGTTCACCCAAAAATGAAAATTAGCCCATGATTTACTCTCCCTCAAGTCATCCGAGGTGTGTGTGACATTCTTCTTTCAGACGAATATAATCTGAGTTATATTACAAAAGTCCAGGCTAATCCAAGCTTTATAATAACGGCTCTGTTTTTGAAGTCCATAAAAAGTGCATCTGTCCGTCATATAACTGCTCCAGCGGCTCTGGGGTGTTAATAAAGGCCTTCTGAAGCAAATCGACGCGTTTGTGTAAGAAAAATATCCATATTTAAACTTTATCAAGTAAACTTTCGGCCGACCGCCTTCTCTGTTCAATTTATGGAGAAAGTGTTGAAGGTTCCCCTGTGGATGGAAAGACTAACGCTCAGCTCCGCTCGTCATGACGTCACACACACATCTGGAGTTTCACTTTCAACATTCAACACTTTTACACAGAAGGGGGTCGATCGAAAATGTACTTGATAAAGTTTTAAATATGAATATTTTTCTTACACAAACGCATCGATTCGCTTCAGAAGGCCTTTATTAACACCCCAGAGCCGCTGGAGCAGTTATATGACGAACAGATGCACTTTTTTATGGACTTCAAAAACAGAGCAACTATCACTGCTATTATAAAGATTGGATTAGCCTGAACATTTTTAATATAACTCAGATTATATTTGTCTGAAAGAAGAATGTCACACACCTCGGATGACTTGAGGGTGAGTAAATCATGGGCTAATTTTCATTTGTGGGTGAACTATCCCTTTAAGGCCTGATATACTCACTGCAAAGTTGTTTTTCGTTCTTTGCTTAGAGGTGAAAATAAGCTTGATAAATACGTGAGCAGTTATACTGTTAGCAAGCGCTTAGATGAATATGTGAATATGTGCTGCGCACTTTCCTCTCAATAACAAAATAAACACACAACACAACACCAGCGGTGAGAAAGCAGCCGTTCAGAAAGCATCTGATCATAGAGATGCGGATATTAGGGGTGTTGAAATTAATCGTTTCTTCTTTTTGGTCATTTTTGAGCAAGATGCTAACGGTCTAATCAGATTCAATGATCTATGCTAAGCTATGCTAAAAGTGCTACCGCCAGACCCGGAGATCGACTGAATGGATTCAAAAACGGTCAAACTCAACTGTTTAACTCTAGAGGAGACGGAAAATGAGCCTATTTTCAAAAATAGTGGTGTGTTCCTTTAAGTGCTACAGCAAAACTCTTAATTATCATTTTAAGAGGTCTTATTTTTGGGGGCGGGTAACAGGAATGGTGATATGGCCTAATGTGATTACTACAATTCAAATGTATATGATTTAAATAAATAATTATAAGCGCTGGAGGGTGAAAATGAAAATGTAATGCTGGTATTTCAGGCTTTTTTATATTTATAAAAGTATTTTGTTAACACAATAAACTGTATCTGCCATTTAATTAAATGTAAACTCATGTGGTTTCCCACAAGAAGTAATGACAAAGAACATTATTTAACACATTCAATGTATAGATTTTACTATTATAATAATATATAAATAGATTGCTATTAGTATTGGCAATGCTAGCCTTGATAGTACCTATTAAACATGATTTAAAATGTACTTCTTTCATGCATTCATTTGGGGATTAAATGTGTAAATATATTTATGATTACCTATTTTAATGTCAGGTGTAATTAATCATAGAAACTGTGCGATGATTTACAGTACCGTTCAAAAGTTTGGAGTCAGTGCTCTTTCTTATTAGTCGACGGCTTTATAAACACACATGACTGGGCTTGAGTCTACCATCTCTGATGTGTTAGGGTTTATAAAGCTGATCAGTCCCTCATGCTTTAATCTGAGCAGTTTTCTGGGCATCTGTGTAATCTCACTTTGACCATGCACCGATATCCAAAAACTCATCCACTGCTGTTTTGAATTTCCAGACAAAATAAAAACTATTCGTGTTTACTTTATAAATGAGCAAAAGCAAAAATGTAGTATTTGTTTCTGGAGTGTGTTCAGCTGAGGTTTGCATTAGTGATTGTTTTTTGTAGAGGAACACATTAGGAATGTTAATTCCATTTGCATTAATTGTCGTCACACACACACACACACACACACACAGCAGGTTTTTGCCTATTAAGTAAACAGTGCGGTTGGGCGGCTGGGCTGTGTTTATGCGTGCTGTGGAAATCTGATTTTGTTTTGAGATTTGCAGACTGAACGGTGGGAGGAGTGTGCAGCGCTCGGACCACAGAAAGAGAGCACCACCGCTCTTGTTTCCCACGATGCACTGCAGTCTAGTTACTGCACATTTGGCCCAATTACAGAACATTAGCGAGCTCTGAGAAATCAGCGGACGCTTCACTAAGAGCATGTGGCCCACCATGGTGGGGTCGTCTCCGGCTGATTGATGTGGTGCAGGGATGCAAATAGTTTTTCTCCGTGTGATTTTGCAGAAGATTACCTTAATGTTTCCAGTCACTAAAACACAAGGCTGGAAGGTGCAAACTGCAGACGCCACAGGCTGGGCAGCTCAAAGGAATAAATTAAGTTTGTTAGATTTAGGACATGACACTTTCTGGTTGACAAATGTTGTGGAACATGTTCATATGTTAACCCTCTGGTGCTCTTAGGTCATTTCTGACCCGAACATTTTCTGTTTTGAAATTTTAAAAATCACAGCTTCATCTGAATAATATGAAACTTGGTGACTTTTCTAGCATTAGGGATGTAAACACACAAAAAAATTGGGGTCATGATTCGAGCGTGCTTATTGGTCGTTTAAAAAAAAGTAGCCTTCATTGTCTTCGGTCATAAATGACTGACCATAGGAAATGAATGAGAAATCGGCAAAAACACTAAAATTCTCTGATTATTTGTGTACAATCTACAAATCGGCCACAATGCTGAAAAAAAGTACACAGCAGTGACACTCTAAAACATCAAGAGTGTGATATTGACACATCCACTCACACACACACACGCACGCACACACACACACACACACACACACACACACACACACACACACACACACACACACACACTTATATACAAACACACACACACACACACACCTATGAAAAACTGAACCTATGAACCACATTTGGAATTTTTTAAAATCACAGCTTCATCAGAATGATATGACACTTGGTGACTTTTCTAGCATTAGGTCTGTAAACACACAAACAAATTAAGGGCATGATTCAAGCATGCTAATTGGTCGTAAAAAAAATACTCCCACTTGTGCTCTTCGGTCATAAATGACACCATAGGAAATGAATAAGAAATCTGCAAAAACACAAATTCACAGAAACAATCTATATTTCTAACAACAAAAAAATATCTAAAACTTTAAAATAAATAGTCTTTGATATTTTTTACATATATATTCAAATCCATCAAAAAAAATCATTAAATGTGTTCAAAAGAGAACTAGTGAATTCTCAAGCCTCTTCATAGAGACCTCTAGTGGTTACACACATGGTTGCATGATTTCTTAAATAATTCCAAAAGAGGGGCTAATCTGCCTTCAAAAAAATTATTTTGAAGGCCTAGTCTCTATTTTAACCTGAAATACTGCAATAATTAAAAAAAACAATTACAAACAAAAACAAATTTTGTATTATTTTCAGTGGCAAAAATAGACCATAATTATTGCATAAATATTAAAAGATATCATCAAATCATCTCAAAATACAAAATTAAAAAGAAAAAATATTATTGAAGAAAAATAAATTGCATTGGTTTTACTGGGGTGGAGGAAGTTTCATTTTTAGGTGTCCGGTCACTTATGACCAGGAAGACGACCAATGCAACCCCTAAACCAAGAGACCCAGAGGGATAATGAACTACACCGGTTGCTATTATCATACATCTATAAGAAATTACCTTGAGACCACTTGGTTAAAATGATTGAACAAGTGTCTCAGAAAGGCAAAGTTAGTTCTGAGAAAAGCTCCAGCATCATTTGTTTGCAGATGCCACTTGTTTTGATATTTTGTGACCTATTACACCTTTTTACAAGATGTAGTATAAGTCTCAGGCGTCCCCAGGATGTGTCTGGGAAGTTTCAGCTCAAATTACTCCACAGATCATGTATTATACCATACTGTAAATGCCCACTTTTGAGTGCATGTATCTTTAAATGCAAATGAGCTGCTGCTCCGCCCCCTATCTAGAAGAGGGCGGAGCCTGTACAGCTCGTGCCTCTGAGACTCTGCCAAACATCTGGTTCTCTTACGAGAGGTTCTCTCGTATTGCGTAAGTTTCCTTACGCATCGGGAAAGTATTCTTTCTTCGAGATTTCTGAAAAACCCAAAATTATCCTTAATTTTCTAACATTGTCAACGCAGTGCGGCAGCCTGGCAGACCATAGCAGGCTATTCCAGCGTGCTATTGGCTGCTCTGCTGGCAACTGCAGCAGCCTATCGGTGAGCCCGTGTGACGTGGCGACCAATGAGGGCGCTTCGCGGCCACCTGGCTTCATTTGCCTACAGGTGGGGCGTGGCCACGTGTATATAAGCGGGGCTCACGGGCTGCGTATTCGATTTTCTTTTCTTCAGCGAAGCCCTTCGCATCGCTGGATCTGGAACCCGCCGTGATCGTGCAGACGAGCAAGCAGAGGACAGCGCCTGAAGAAGCCGGCAGCATCGCGCCACCTTCAGCCATCCGTGCCTGCTCTGCTATCCGGCAGCCCATATCCTTTTACGCTCAAGTGTTGTCGCCGCTGCGTCACACTTTTCTCAAAAAGAGCCGAGCGTTTGATACAAAATGTCTCGTTCCACCTGCGGCTCGTGTCACGCGCAGCTCAGTTCCGGGGACCGCCATGTGATCTGCGCTCTCTGCCTGGGCCGTGATCATGCCGCCGCCGCACTACTCGCCGGCGGATGCCCGGAGTGCGAGGAACTGACGATGTCGACCCTGCGGGCTCGACTCAATCAGTTCGATGACGACATCCCTCCCGTCCCTGCTAAGCCGCGCAGAAAGAAGCGCCGCTCGCAGCGGACTCCGGAGTTCGCAGAGAGAAGCTCGCCGGAACCCTTCCCGCCGGCTTCACTCTCGCCTTCCCCGCCTCCACCCCAGGCCGCCATTTCTGTTGCCGCCTCCGGGGATGAGGCGGATGCGGCCGCGGAACGCGCCGACAGCTGCTCCATCATGGCTTCCGACAGCGAGGACTGGTCTTCCACGACCTCTTCAGTCCGGGCCTCCGGACGCTCTCGAGCGGGTGAGGACGCGGAACTGTTGCGCCTTCTCACCCGGGCCATCGAGCAGCTAGGCCTCGAATGGGCCCCGCCCAAGGTGGCAGCGCCGAATCGACTTGACGGATGCTTCCTAAACAGTCGCCGCCGTGCGCCCACCTCCAGGACTGCACCTTTTCTGCCAGAGCTTCACGAGGAGCTCGCGAAGTCCTGGAACGCGCCATTCTCCGCGAGGGTCTCGTCTCAGGCTTCTTCGGCGCTCTCACAAGTTGACGGCGCGGCTGAGAAAGGCTACAATGCTATCCCTCCGGTGGAAGAGGCGGTCGCACCTTTGCCCGCCTTCTGGTTGGCGCTCAAAGGCTGCCCTCCCGTCTAAGGCCTGCAGAATGACGTCATCGCTGATCGGCCGCGCTTTCGCTGCCTCCGGTCAAGCGGCATCTGCTCTGCACTCTATGGCCGTGCTGCAAATCCTCCAAGCTAATCTCCTCCGCGACCTGGACGAGAAAAGCTATGACACTGAGTTTGTTCACGGATTTGCGAAGCGCGGCGGATCTCGCCCTTCGCGCTACCAAGACCGCAGCACAGGCCCTCGGACGCTCTATGGCCTCCCTCACGGTAGCTGAGCGCCACCTCTGGCTCACGCTCGCGGATATGCGAGAAACAGAGCGTGCGGCCTTTCTAAACGCCCCGCTCTCCCCGTCTGGGCTCTTCGGACCAGCGGTCAAGGGGATCGTCAATCGTTTCTCTGAAGTGCAGAAGACGACTCAGGCCATGAACCTCTTCCTGCCTCGACGCCCCGGCGCTAGCAATAGCTCCGTTGCTCGCCGTCCTCGTGACCAGCCAGCACCGAGCTCCGCGCAGCGCCCAGCGCGGCCCCCTTCGTCTCAGCGAAGACCGAGCGGCTGCCCCAGATCGCGCTCTTCCAGCCGTGGTAAGCCGCCTCCCCCTCTGGGCCCCCGGCCTAGGATCGCGCTGAAGTCCGAGCCTCCAAAGTCCTCCAAGCCAGAGGCGAGAAACGACGGTTAAGTCCCGCCGCGGCCGGACCACCGTCAAAACTCTCTTTCCTGTCAGCCCCCACCACTGTGGCTGCTGCAGATGGATTTCACACAGCCAACGAGCCGGCAAAACTGCCCTCTCGCCTGTCAATAACCGCCGTTTTTACGGCGAACCAGAGAAATCACAAAAGTTGCATTATTTCTGGTTGCACGGCTCACGCCGTAGGTGTTTCAAATGCAGTAAATGTGCCCACTTTTCTGTGTTCACCGGCCGCTCGAGTGCTAGAGTTAGGTCACGTGTCCGCTTGTTTGCGTCCACGCCTAACCACCACACGCGCTGTCACACAGCCACTCTTAACCGGTCATGTTCCACGCGTAAGAGTTGTGCCCGCTCAAACGCGCTCACACATTTTCGCGAACATTATGCCTCAGGCGCTACGCGCCGTGCCACACACCATTTGTTCTCCGCCCAGGGTGGCCGGAGCGATGAGTGTAGGGCCACACACAAGCCACTCCCCGCTCGAAGCTGCAGAGATACAGTGTGTAGGGCGGCCAGCCATCGCGAGCGATCGGCTGGCCCACAGCACAGAGAGCGCGCGCACTGCGCCCGCCCCTCCTATACAGGCCGTCAAACCCGCGAAGCACGGCGTTTCGAGCCCGGAGGCCGTTCTATCCCGTGTGGCACACGCGAGAGCGTGGGAAGCCATTCCAGGTGTATCAGAATGGGTGCTGAAAACAGTGAAGCACGGCTGCACTCTGCAGTTCGCTCGCCGCCCTCCGCGCTTCTGTGCGCGTACGGAGACCAGAGTGAGCGAGGAAGTAGCACATCTACTTCGAGCAGAGATAGCCACGCTGCTGTGCAAAGGGGCTATAGAACCGTTTCCCCATTCTATGAGCGAGTCAGGCTTTTACAGCCGGTATTTTCTCGTGCCAAAAAGGGATGGGTCGCTCAGACCGATTCTGGATCTGAGGCGTCTGAACAAAGCTCTTATGAGAAGATCGTTCAAGATGCTCACGACCAAGCAGATCTTCGCTCATATTCGCCCGAGAGACTGGCTAATCTCCCTAGATTTGAAAGATGCATATTTTCAAATCAAGATAACGCCGCGTCACAGGCCATTCTTACGATTCGCCTTCGACGGCCAGGCTTATCAATACACCGTCCTTCCGTTCGGCCTGTCACTAGCACCCCGTACATTTACGAAGTGCATGGACGCGGCCCTCGCTCCCCTGAGAAGTCGAGGGATGCGAGTATTGAACTATCTGGACGATTGGCTCATCCTGGCGCAGTCAGAGGCCGAGCTCCTCGCCCACAGGGCAATGCTGCTCAGCCATCTGGACAGCCCGGGGCTCACGGTCAATTGGACCAAGAGCTCATTAGTGCCCACGCAATCAACCTCATTTCTGGGTTTGAATCTGGACACTGTGGCAATGTCAGCCCGCCTGTCACCCCAACGCGCGCGCCAAGTTCGGCGCATCGCTGTGTACTTCCGGCCGGGCAAAATCGCACCTCTCAAGCTCTTTCAGAGGATGCTGGGACGTATGGCCTCAGCTGCAGCTGTGCTCCAGCTGGGCTTAATGCGCATGCGCCCGCTGCAATGCTGGTTAAACGCCCGAGTGCCTCACAGAGCCTGGGCGTCCGGAGGCTTCAGAATCAGAGTGACTCAGGGCTGCGTTCCAGCCCTAGAGCCCTGGTTAGTAGCCGACTGGTACCAGCGGGGAGTGACGATGGGAGCCATCTCACACCGCAAGGTCATCTCGACGGACGCCTCCACCTCGGGTTGGGGCGCCGTTTTCGAGGGCAGATCGGCCTCGGGCCTCTGGTCGAGCGGAGAAAAGCTCCTACACATAAACTGTTTGGAGATGATAGCGGTAGAGAACGCGCTCAAGCAGTTTCTCCCGCTTATACGAGGACACCACGTGTTGGTCCGGTCGGACAATACCACAGTGGTGTCCTACGTGAACCGGCAGGGCGGTGTCTGGTCCAGGTGTCTGGGCAATCTGACAGAACGCCTGCTGCGAGAGCTGCGCACGTCTGGGCCACCTCAATGTGGGCCCGGACAAGCTGTCCAGGGGCCTCATTCTCCCAGGAGAATGGTCCCTGCACCCTCAGACAGTCCAGCTGGTATGGCGCCTATTCGGCAGAGCGGAGCTCGACCTCTTTGCAACAAAAGAGAACGCCCGCTGCCCGACGTTTCTGTCCAAAAGCGAGGATGCGCTGTCCCAACCTTGGCCCAGCCTCCCGCTGTATGCTTTCCCGCCGATTTCCCTATTGCCCCAGGTCATAGCGAAAATCAGGGAGACGCGCCGCCCGGTGCTCCTTATAGCGCCGCGCTGGGAGAACCAGATTTGGTACCCAGAGCTGGTGAAGCTGTCGCACTCACCCCCCTGGCCAGTTCCGCTGAGAGCAGACCTCCTCTCTCAAGCAGGAGGGTCAGTTTGGCATCCCCATCCAGAGCGATGGTCTCTGCATGTATGGGTGACCAACGGATACCCGTTGACCTGCCCGAAGGGGTTATGAACACGATTTCACACTCTAGAGCCCCCTCGACGAGGCGGTTATATAGTTGTAAGTGGTCGGTGTTCACTGAGTGGTGTGTTTCCAAGGGATTGGACCCACAGCAATGTGGGGTCCAGCGGGTGCTCTCCTTCCTCCAGTAGCTTTTGGAACTGGGCAGGTCCCCTTCCACGCTCAAGGTGTATGTGGCGGCTATAGCAGCGTTCGCTCAGACGACGCTAGGTAGCACGCTAGGAAGGAACGAGCTCATCATCCGTTTCCTCAGAGGAGCCAGACGGATGAATCCCCCGCGGCCCCTATCGGTTCCTATATGGGATCTGGCCTTGGTCCTAGAGGCCCTGAAGGCTCATCCTTTTGAACCGCTCGAGACTGTGGAACCAAGGTTCCTTTCGCTAAAAACCGCGTTCCTGATAGCTCTGGCTTCAGTAAAACGCGTGGGGGATCTACACGCGCTCTCAGTGAGCCCGACGTGTATGGAGTTCGGCCCGAATGACTCCAAGGTCATTCTTAGGCCGAGGCATGGTTATGTCCCCAAAGCGATAGGCACTGCCTTCAGGGCGCAGATTGTCTCCCTCTCGGCTCTGCCAGCATCCGATGAGGGGGACGGTGGCAATGTCCTCTGCCCTGTCAGGGCATTGAGGGTTTACGTCACACGCTCCGCCGCCTTCAGGCGCTCTGAGCAGCTATTTGTTTCGTTTGGAGGGCGCACTAAAGGTCTCACCTCCTCGAAACAGACCCTGTCCAGGTGGATAGTGGACGCGATTGCAACAGCATACGCTTCCAAACACCTGCAGTGCCCGCTAGGTGTCAGAGCACACTCCACTAGAGGCATGGCCTCTTCGTGGGCTTGGGCCAGAGGGATTTCCATCCACGATATCTGTATGGCGGCAGGCTGGGCCTCCCCGTCTACGTTCGTGAGATTTTACAATCTGGAAGTTCCTGCCTTACAGGCGAAAGTGTTATCAGTTTAATAGGGCTGTTGGTTCTGCCCAGTGATTCTGCGCAGACATAGCTCACATACTGGTAGTAAGTTCGGTACTAGGCTTATGTGAATTTGAAGGAGACCGGCGGTGCCGTTCCCTCATTCATGAGACAAGGTGTGGCGAATTTGAAGGAGACCGGCAGGTGCCGTTCCCTCATTCATGGGACAGGGTGTTGTAACCACCCGTTGTAACCACCCGTCAGTTCGAATGAAGTGTCTGTATATGTGGTGGCCCGTTTTCCTTACCGGCCACCCTGCCCGAGCAGTGTTATGGTTCCCGGTTCCCTGGGATACATATGCTGTACGCGAGGCGCGCACGGCGTTGACAATGTGTTCCCGATGCGTAAGGAAACTTACGCAATACGAGAGAACCTCTCGTAAGAGAACGATATTCGGTTACTTAACGTAACCTCGGTTCTCTCTAGAAGAGGGAACGAGTATTGCGTCCCTTGCCGTGCGCCCCGGGGGCTTTTACGCTTCAGAACTACGAAAATCGAATACGCAGCCCGTGAGCCCCGCTTATATACACGTGGCCACGCCCAACCTGTAGGCAAATGAAGCCAGGTGGGCGCGAAGCGCCCTCATTGGTCGCCACGTCACGCGGGCTCACCGATAGGCTGCTGCAGTTGCCAGCAGAGCAGCCAATAGCACGCTGGAATAGCCTGCTATGGTCTGCCAGGCTGCCGCACTGCGTTGACCATGTTACAAAATTAAGGATAATTTTGGGTTTTTCAGAAATCTCGAAGAAAGAATACTTTCCCGATGCGTAAGGAAACTTACGAAATACTCGTTCCCTCTTCTAGAGAGAACCGAGGTTACGTTAAGTAACCGAGTATCGTTTCTGATGATCATCTCTATCGCGCATATCAGTCGAAACTTCTGATATATGGTTTTCTGAGCGCGCACACACACACGCACCATAGCACGGGCACAGAAAGCTGTGTGTCAGACGGAGCGTCCCGCAAGTTTTAAACTAAGTTCTCTTTCACGTCTTATTGCGCTTAAACTGTCAAACACACACAGGGTTATGTCAAAAACACACACAGGGTTATGTCAAAAACACACACAGGGTTATATCAAAAACACACACAGGGTTATGTCAAAAACACACACAGGGTTATGTCAAAAACACACACAGGGTTATGTCAAAAACACACACAGGGTTATGTCAAAAACACACACAAGGTTATGTCAAAAACACACACAGAGTTATGTCTGTGAACGTATAAACAGCAGGGAAAGAAATCACATGTGTATATTAGATCTGTGCATTAAAGTGACATCAGCCAAAATCACTCACTCACTGACTGAGTGACATTTCATATGAGTATAGCCTACTGTACATATAAGGAAAAATAAGTTTGCCTTTTTAGCACTATTTTAAACCTTTCTTGGGTTAAATTATATTTGCTCGCATTCATTACTATTCACTTGTGTGTGCTTATATAAGTATCATTAAAAATATTAGGATTTACGTTACTTACTTTTTAAAATTTCACATTTAAAGAAATCTAGGTTTAATCATGTATAAATATGTATTGAAATGCAAAACCTACAAATAAGTAAGAAGTTATGATCTGCAATACTTTGAGCAACTACTAGATAGGCCTACATGTGTATTTATTAAAGAGCCATACGTGCACCTATAGTGGGTAATGGCATTACAAATGAACATTATTATTTTTCCAGCCACAAAATTACTCTAATTTGCCTCTTTAAATTGGAATTCTCTATTTTAACCTTAATGACTAAACTAATTGTAATATAAATAATACAAAATATTTTAAGTGGTCATTAATGGATCATAATTATTGCACAAATAGTATTTAGTACCAAAAGATGTCCTCAAAATATTCAATACATATTATTAAACTAAAATATAGAACATTTATTTATTTTAAAAATAGTTAAGGTGTATGGTCACATTTGACCACCAATGAGTATTAGTGTGAGCAATTAGTAAGGAATACCTGAGGGCTAAATACAAGAAAAACATTAACATTAATGTTAACAGTGTTGCATCTCCATCACTCTCCGTAATAAAATTATACTGTAAATATGGTTGACGTAATAATCAATGCACACTGTGCTGTACGGTTTACCAAAACTGTCACATTAGCGCCAAAACGCTATTTATTGTTTGAATTTCGTATTAAATTTTAAAAGCTTAGACTTTCATATCAAAAGCAGGTTTGAGAGAGAGAGAGAGAGAGAGAGAGAGAGAGAGAGAGAGAGAGAGAGACGCATGAGTGACAGAGACGGAGGGAGAGCAGAGAAAGGAAATGAACGAATACGCTGAGTGTCTTAAATAGCGCTAAAAAGTTAATGAATAATGACCACAAATTAGTCTATGTGTGGGAAACACTGTAAATGCAGTTCACTGTGGGCGGGGTCTATGCTAATAGGGTGGAGTCCATCAGCTGTTGTGGGCGGGGCCTAAACATATGTGACGTCACACTGCTACGACTGCAAACAACTTGTTCTGAGACACTTCTTATGATTTATGGTGTTAAAAAAACAGGAGTGAGTGGATTTTCATTATAGTGTGGTTGTGTACACACACTGCCATTTATGCTAAAAGTCACTTTTAATGCAATTCAGGCATGTTTAATTGTGGCTTAACTGTCACTGTTCCAGACACTTGGCATGATTTTATATTGCCTCTCATATTTGAGTAAGTATCATAAATTAGGTCATTCGAAAGCTTATAGGTCTGTACCATTGTATTACAACCATCAAAGTTTTAAGCTAGAAAAGGGGCAGTTAACAGGTTAAGTGTTTTGACTGACAGACAGCAGACAAACGGCAATCCACCTGTCACTCAAAGTGGCCACGCCCTTAATTATGCTGAACTTTAAGGCTTTATATAATGTAAACGAATGACTTAATAAATAATTCACCCCCCTCACAGTCGTCATGAAGGGCAAAATTAGCCGTATTAGCACAGTTTGTCCCAGACTGTAAACATGTGTTCTTCTGCTGTAAAGTTGGCCATTTTAACATGAGCTCAGTGAGATTCTGCTCCTTCTGGAGTCTGTCTCTAGTGGCCAGTCCATGAACTGCAGTTTAACTCACTTCCGTATCGGCTTGAATGAAACTAATTTGCAGAAATGAATCAAACTTACTAAAGCATGTCTTTTAAAATGCTTTCACAATCAGAGTAATCAGTGTGTTTAATAGGGTTTTATTATGTAAAATCAACATGTTCTCATTTATATGAATTTCTTTCAACACTGCGACAAAAGTAGACTGTGATTTACAGTCTTGGGGGTAACGCATTACAAGTAACTTGAGTTACGTAATAATATTACTTTTCCAAATTAACGCATTACTTTTCAAATTTACCACAAAATATCTGAGTTACTTTTTGACATTAATTTGACTGACAGCTCTCCAGCCCCCATGTTGAGAATAATAAGTGCAGAGGTGTGTGTGTGTGTGTGTGTGTGTGTGTGTGTGTGTGTGTGTGTGTGTGTGTGTGTGTGTGTGTGTGTGTGTGTGTGTGTGTGTGTGTGTGTGTGTGTGTGTGTGTGTGTGTGTGTGTGTGTGTGTGTGTGTGTGTGTGTGTGTGAACATGAGGGTTATTGTAGTTCCAGACTAAATGTGAGCATTGATTCATCTCACTTGCACAATAAAGATTCTGTACTCCTCAAAATGAATAAAATCAGTCAAATACAAAATCAGAGAACTATGCAAACCTCCAATAATTAAATGTTAAATAAAACAACTATGTTCATGCATAATCTACCTTTATATTTAATTTACCAATGTCTGCTGCTGACCTTTGATGATGAAAATTACTAGATTTTTTTTTTTTATTGGTAAAAAATTTTTCTCCTGCGTCCTATTCTCCCATTATCCAGAGCTGCGCCCTCTACTGTTCATGCAGGAATTTCCTTTTTTACCTCAGCCTGGGGCTTATTATTTCAATTTTGGTATGAAGAGGTCTTTACCGTTGCAGAAAATTATAACTTTTTTGTTATAAATAAAAACAAAAACAAGCCCAGCCCAGGTGAGAAAAAGTAACGCAAAAGTAACGTAACACATTACTTTTCTTAAAAAGTAACTAAGTAACTAAATTAGTTACTTTTTAAGGGAGTAACGCAATATTGTAATGCATTACTTTTCAAAGTAACTTTCCCCAACACTGGTGATTTACACTTCCAGCCTCTAACAAAAAGCCACTTTCCCTATTCCTTCTGTGGTCGTATGGAAAAGAGCGCTCGGACACCTCTGAAGAAATAATGACAACTTCATCCAAAGCTCTTTCCACTGGAAAGATGGTCCCGAGAGGATGGTCATGTGAGGATCAGGAAGATTTCATCACTCTTTTTGGGATATACACGGAGACAGTCTTGAGTAAATGATACTGCTTGGAAAGGCGCGTGTGGGAGCGGCAGGAAATGGAGGTAATTCCTGCAAGGGTGAATTAAGCGAGAGCTGAAAGAGCAGGAGAGACATTAGAGAGATATGAGCGGCTGCTGAAGACAGAGGAGGGTTATGCAGAGTTAAAGGGGGGCGGCTGCAGTGTTTGCTCATGGCCCGTGCCGTGTTTACCCTCTCCGTGTGGAATTCCAGAGCCCCTCACTCTCTCCGCCGCGCCGCATTTTTGTGGTTGGCCTGTGTGACATGGGAAAGTGTGGGAAAAACGGAAGCCCGAAGAGCAAAATATTCTCAGATGGAAACACTGAACTGACAAAAGAATGGAAGAGAGACGGAGAATAGGAGACAGGTGAAGACGCAAGAGGATTTGGACGCTGAGTCCCTGAGATATAATATTATACAACCTCAAATCAGAAAAAGTTGGGACAGTATGGAAAACGAAAAAAAAAAAAAAGAAGTGATTTCTAAATTTACTTTGACTTGTATTTCATTGCAGACAATATGAACACAAAATATTTCATGTTTTGTCTGGTCAACTTCATGTCATTTGTAAATATGCATCCTTTCCTCTCATTCAGACCTGCAACACATTTCAAAAAAAGTTGGGACAGTAAAGCATTTACCACTTTGTAATGTTGCCATTCCTTTTCACAACACTTAAAAGACGTTTAGGGACTGAAGACACCAAGTGATGAAGTGTTTCAGGTGTAATTTTGTCCCATTCTTCCTGCAAACAAGTCTTAAAGGGTTAGTTCACCCAAAAATGTAAATTCTGTCATTAATGACTGAGCCTCATGTTGTTGGACACCCGTCAGACCTCCGTTCATCTTCAGACACAAATGAAGATATTTTAGTGTAAATCTGATGCTCTGAAAGGCCTCCATTGGCTCAATGCACTTTACACTCTCAAGACCCTTAAAAGACACTAAAGACGTCGTTACAAAGTCCATCTCACTACAGTGGCTCTACAATAACTTTATGAAGCGACGAGAATAGTTTTTGTGCGCAAAAAACCCTAAATAACGAGTGATGACGATTTCAAAACACGGCATCATGAAGCTTCGAAGCGTTATGAATCAGTGAGTCGATTCAGCGGTTTGAATCGCCAAATTTCAGCAGTTTGCGATCATGATTCGACTCACTGATTCATATCGCTTCGAAGCTTCATGAGGCCGTGTTTTGAAATCGTCATCACTATGTAAGTCGTTATTTAGGGTTTTTTTTGCGCACAAAAACTATTCTCGCCGATTCATAAAGTTATTGTAGAACCGCTGTAGTGAGATGGACTTTGTAACGACGTCTTTAGTGTCTTTTAAGGGTCTTGAGAGTGTAAAGTGCATTGAGCCAATGGAGGCCTTTCAGAGCATCAGATTTACACTAAAATATCTTCATTTGTGTCTGAAGATGAAAGGAGGTCTGACGGGTGTCCAACGACATGAGGGTAAGTAATTAATGACAGAATTTTCATTTTTGGGTGAACTAACCCTTTTAGGTGGGCAACAGTATGGGGTCTTCGTTGTCAAAATGCGCCACACATTCTCTATTGGAGACAGGTCGGGACTGAGGCAGGCCAGTCAAGTACCCGAACCCTCTTCCTCCGCAACCAGGACTTTGTAATGTGTGCAGAATGTGGTTTTGCATTGTCTTGTTGAAATATGCATGGACGTCCCTGGAAAAGATGGCAGCATATTATGCTCCAAAATCTCTATGTACTTTTCAGCATTAATGGTGCCTTCACAGAAGTGCAAGTTACCTTTGCCAAGGGCACTGACACAACCCCATACCATGACAGACCCTGGCTTTTGGACTTGTTGCTGGTAACAGTCTGGATGATCCTTTTCTTCTTTGGTCTGGAGCACACGGCGTCCATTCCTCCCAAAAAATACCTGAAATACTGCTTCATCTGACCACAGTACACGTTTCCACTGTGTGATGGTCCATCCCAGATGCCTCCGAGCCCAGAGAAGTCGACGGCGCTTCTGGACACTGTTAACATAGGGCTTCCTTTTGGCACAGTACAGTTTTAACTGGCATTTGTGGATGTAACTAACCATTTTACCTCATTACTAGCCCTAAATTGCTCCTGTCCCAACTTTTTTTTAAATGTGTTGCAGGTCTGAATGAGAGGAAAGGATGCATATTTACAAATGACATGAAGTTGACCAGACAAAACATGAAATATTTTGTGTTCATATTGTCTGAAATGAAATACAAGTCAAAGTAAATTTAGAAATCACTTCTTTTTTTTTTTTTGCGTTTTCCATACTGTCCCAACTTTTTCTGATTTGGGGTTGTAGTTTTTAATAATGGTTATTAAAAATTCAGTCATTAATTAATCACCCTCATGTCGTTCCAAACCCGTACACAGATGAAGATATTTCTGATGAAATCCGAGAGCTCTCTGACCCCTCCATAGACACCCCTCCACAGGAACACTTTCAAGGCCCAGAAAGGTAGTAAAGACATCATTGAAATAGTCAATGTGACTCAACATTCGTGTTATGAAGCCACGCGAATACTTTTGTGCACAAAATAACAACTTTATTCAACCGTCTCTTCTCTTCAACATCACTCTCCTACGCTGTCGACATATTATTTCAGTTTTATTTATTTTAGTTAAACTAGATTTTTCTTGTTTAAGTTTATCAAGACAAATTTTGAAGTTGGCTTGAGAAAGCCTTACCAGAAAGTTTTAAAAGCTAATTTTTAGGGCTGTCAAAAGATTAATCGCGATTAATTGCATCCAAAATAAAACTTTGTGTTTACATGATATATGTGTGTGTACTCTGTTAATTATTATTTATATATAAATACACACACATTCATGTATATATTTAAGAAATATTTGCATGTATATACATTTATATAATCTATAATATATATAAATATAAATGTTTTATATATAAAAATTATATTTTTTTCTTAAATATATACATGCTTGTGTGTGTATTTATATATAAATAATAATTAACAGTAATTAACAGAGTACACACACATATATTATGTAAACACAAACTTTTATTTTGGATGCGATTAATCGCGATTAATCTTTTGACAGCCCTACTAATTTTATGTTTTCTTTGTTACATTTATTTTATTCAAGTAAATAACTAACTTGTTTTTAGTTAACTATAGAGGCGTAGATCCGAGGCGTCATCGTATCGCCGCAAGAGATTGGAGCGTTGAACTCTTTGGGCGTCGGCCTTCCCCTCTATAAGAACAGTAGCGACCATCAACTCTTTGCATTTTCGCCACCACAAGGAACGGACCTCTTGGCATTTCGCCATGAAGGGGAAGATCAACCCTGAGAGAAGGCCTCCTCGCACGGAGAGAGGAACCGGCAGACTTCTGGAGCGACTTTCCTAAACTTCAAAGAAATTCTCCTGAACCCGCAAATCCTTAGCGAACTTCCCCGACGATTCGAACTCAGACACTTACACGAGAAGCCGTAGTAATGCAAGTATTCTATTTCACAATCAAACTGCTTGGAAAAGGTTGTCTGAATTATTCCGGATATGATATTAATTTCTTGACGGCTCTTGCGAAAGGACTGCAAAGCTGTCTCTCTCTCTCTCTCTCTCTCTCTCTCCCTTGTTAATTCTCTCTTTCCATCATTCTTTTTCCCTTATTCGTTGTTTCATTTTTCCTTGTTTGTACCATCTTGTTTGTTTTCTCCTACATATATATGCATATTTCCCCTGTGTGAATCGTAGCGTTGTAAACTGTGGTTGTTTTATTAAAACCCAATGATTGCATTGAAGTGAATCCGTATTGTTTTGCTCACAAATATCGAAGTCAATGAGACGTAAGATTTTAGCTACCCATTTAAGCTTGCTTTTCCTGTATTACTACTTCAGTAATACAAATTGTACAAACATAAGAGATATTATTTGTCCTGATCAAACAGATTAATGTTTCTTAAGGTTTGTAAGATTGATAATTGATGAAGAAATCAATTTGGATAAAGGTTACTTTTAAATGATTAAAGGTTCCGTTATACGTTGATATTGTCTGTACAACAAGCAAATCATATTCATAGACTCATGAATATTTAGACAATTTGAATTAATTATTCCCCGAAACTCATTGTTGCTACACAAGGATGCTTAAGAATCTTGAGGCCAGGGGTGTGAGGTTTACACTCACAGCTCTTACTAGCATGCCTCCATTACACTCACCGCCTAAACCTCACGCCCATCCGGGTCACGGCACCAATTGTAACCGGTCCAACTCGCTCCGCTCCGAGTGGGATTCGAACCGGCGTCTCCAGCATAAGAGACAGACGCTAACAAGGACACTAAAGTCTGAAGTCTCAATAATGTCGCTAGAGCGCCTCTTGAGGCCAGGGGAGTGAGGTTTACACACACAACTCTTACTAGCATACCTCCGTTAATTTTTGTCATAATTTTCTTCAACAATCTTTTTTCACTGACGAAAACGAGACGATAACTAAATAAAAACTAGTGTTGGATTACAAAAACTTTGAAGAAAATCAACTGTAATTTTCGTCAACAAATAAAAACGAGATAAAAATGTTAGGGGGGGACGATTAGGGAAGAGATCCAGTCAGAACTGATGTCCTGTAACAGATGCGCACATTTGATCTGATCTAAACTGATCTAATCGCTGGAAAACATGGCTCACACACCCCCAATCCAGCTCCAGAGCGGCTCAATCAATGAAGAGCGCACATTTATGCCAGGCAATTGTTTATGAGCTAATGCTGATGAATAATGGCAATGTTTACTTTACAATGTTTATATAGTAATATGTTTTAGACGGTTGTATCAATGCATATTTTATCTCCTCATCTGAACTTGAATGAGCTCCTGCAACTGCAATAGAGGCGCAGACATTTCAAAATAAGAGTCCTGGTGTATTTCAAGCTTGTTTATCATTAAAAGTCACGCATTATATGTTCGTTTTTGCTTACACAATAAACTGTATTTAATTTCATTCCCATTTAATTTATAGTCTGGAGGAAAGACCAGTATTTGACACATTCAATAAAGTATAATAGTTCACTAAAACCATTTAAAAAATCTTCATTACTTAAAATTAAATAAATGCTAACTGAAATAAAATAAAAACTCTTACTTGAAGCTTTAGCTTAACCTGAAATGGCCTACTGACTAAAACAGAAATACAAAGTTTTAAAAACTATATAGATGTTTTTAAAAAACAAACAAAAAAGTGAATTGAGCTCTTTTGTGTATTTTTAATGTCAAAAACAAAATGATGTCAAAATGTCAGTTCAAGTGACATTCGGTTATGTAAAGCTTAAATGCTTAATGTATTACAACTGAACTAAACTCATTAGATTTTAGTCGACAAAAACTAAAAACAATTCAGGCGACTAAAATCTGACTAAAACTAAATGGCATTTTAGTCAAAAGTATGATTAGTATTTTTTTCCCCTTCTAATGGAAGTCAGTCAACTGTTAGGTTTCCCATATTCTTCAAAATATATTCTTTTGTGTTGAGCAGAAGAAAGAAACTCATACAGGTTTGGAGTAAATGATGACAGTATTTTCATTTTTTGGTGAACTGTCCCTTTAAAGACTCTGGTGTTGTTCTAAACCCACATGACCTTCTTTCTTTTTCACAGCAACAGAAGTAGAAACTAAAGAAATGTCCTGCGTGTGCTCGTCCATATAATGGAAGGGAATTTGTCCAGATTTCAAAAATGATGCAAGAGTACAGTAATCGTGAGTCCTGAAGGCAAACAAGCCCACATGTGCATGAGCTCAATCTCTCTGTTGGGTTCCAGTTGTTGCCAATTGACAATCAAGCAAAAAATATCTCCTTTGGTGTTTTCCTAAAATAGAAAGAATATTTGTATATCTGGGTGACCTATCCCTTTAAAGCATGCCAGAGCAAATATGGGCAATTTGATATGATGTCATGCTCAATGGCTTATTTTTTTAATAAATTATATTCGTTTTTAAAAATGTCAAAAATAAACCATCTACATTTTCCCACAACGCAGCTGTGAAGTTTGAAATTGTTGAACGAGCAATTACTGTATTTGATGTCACTCAATCTTTATTAGTAATCAGTAAGACCAGTCATCATAAATCAAAGCATGAAATAGAGCTTATAGAATTGGAAAGACCATGAATATGAATTATAATAGGTGATTCTGTCATGCAAACGAGATGATATTTGGCCATTGCCCACCCAGTCCTCTGGATATATGGGTACTGGCATCAGCCAATGACAAACCCACATTTTAATACCACAGTCATATTTTATATAAAGTGGACCACATTCCACACCAAATAAGCCAAGCTAGCTATTCAAAATCTCATCTAATACTGCGCAGCGCTGCTCGCTTTCACATTTATTGATACAGTACGAACACAAATGCAATAGCATGATGACATCCTCAGTTATAACCGTAATTACACTAAACTATCCCTGTTCTCTCTTCATCAGCAGATATTCTCTGGCTCATCTTACCCCACACCTACGCTTTAGAGATTATCATGACAGATTATGCTAATCAATGACTGAAGATCCTCAACTATCCCTTCAGAATCGTCCTGTCTCGTTCCACATGTCGTCTCTTCTTCTGGAGTCTCTCCATCATCGTCCGACTCCGGTTTGATCATAAAAGGCTGAACAGTTTCTGTGTGTGTGTGTGTGTGTGTGTGTGAGGTAATCAGAGCTGCTAACACAAGCTCTTGAAGCTCCGCCCTCTTCCTGAAAGGGGGCGGGAAGCAGCAGCTCATTTGCATCTAAAGGGACACACACAAAATGGTGCGTTTTGGCTCACCCTCAAAAAGTGACAATTTTAACATGCTTTAAAAATGATCTGTGGGGTATTTTGAGCTGAAACATCACACACACACACACACACACTCTGGGGACATGAGAGACTCTTTAATATTACTCAGTACTCATTACAGTGTAACAAAGACACCTTAAAATAAAGTGTAACCCATTTTTCTCGCTGTTAATATTATTTATTAATGCATTAACTAATGAAACATTACCATTGTTCTGAATAACATCTTAAAGCTACACTGTGTGATATTTTCCCCCATCTAGTGGTGAACTTGTATATGACCATCCAGTGAATATTAGTTTCTGTTCCTCTCAATTCCGATTTCGTTTTAACTCCTACGGTGGCCGATTTAGTCCAAGATTAACATGGCTTCCAGTTCGACCTCGTCCACATTGGACACGGTGCCATCGAGTGTTAAAACGCCAAAGGCCAAGCTTGAATTTACGGGTATGTCCCTCTTTGGCTAATGTACTTTCAAGATGGAGGGGCAACATGGCGACCCGCATTCGAACCCTCACCCGTATGTATTTACAATGGCATATTATAAACTTACGAGAATACTTTATTACTTGAAAGAAGTAAATATACATTAATGAGCACATATATTTTTGAAAGAACTAAGTGTTTTTAGCTAAGAATAAACTAAAAAAGTTACACAGTGTAGCTTTAAAAGTCAGTCTGTTCTTCATACAGATATGACTTCAGTGAAAAGTCATTGCTAGTAAACTTCACAAATAATGACAAAGAAATGGCAAGTGACACACTGAATTAAACGTGTTATTTTGGAGTAAAGATCTGTTTTGTTTCACAAAGGTGTAAATGGATTTGGCCTTGTAAAGACTAGTCTCTCAGCCTTTAATAAGCTCCACGCCTACAGTTGGCGAGCGGCCCGCTGACATCTGACCGCCCAGCACTAACACTCTTAAACTCCACTCGCCAATAAAGCACTGAAGTGTCATTTCCTGCACTGAGAGATCTTGCGTATAATTCTTTGCGGTCGTATCTGTGCTGCCGCTCCGAGGTTGAGCCGCCAAATGAAAGGACAACTTTGTGGACCCTACAAGGCAGCAGTGTGCGCCCTCATTAGTGTGCTAATGCGGCCCTGGCGAGCTCCCGTTCTGCTTCTGGAGCTTAATACTAGCTCGGCTTTATTTATTGTTCCCCAAAAATGCTTAGCGGATTTAACGTGCAAAGTTACAGGCATGTTGGGCCCTGCTTCTGCCTCAGATAATTGCTTTCGCTCGCAGTGGCCAAGCCTTCTGTGAGAGAGGCCGCATTATTCCTGCTGTTAATTGTCAGGGAGCGGCGGATGAT